>PITA01022363.1:0-30614 GCA_004023965.1 Spilogale gracilis | reverse complement strand
GAACCAAGTTCACTAATAATAAGCATTTACGTTATTTTTAATTGTTGTATATTATAAGCAAGGCTTCAGTGAATACCCTTTTAGCTAGAACTTTGTGTACATCCTTATTTACTTAAGATATATTCTTTCGTTTTGTTTTTATTTTGTTTAAGTAGGCTCTACACCTAGCATGGAGCCCAGGGTGGGCTCAAACTCATAAGCCCAGACCCATGGCCCAAGCTGAGACCAAGAATGGGATGCCTAACCTAACTGACTGAACCACCCAGGTGCCTGGAAGATATGTTCTAAAAAGGGGAACTACCACATCGAAGGGTTGTCACTCTTTATTTTTTATAATATAATTTGTCAAGTTTTCCTTTAGAAAGTGTATACAAGAGGCACCTGGGTGGCACAGTTAAGCGTCTACCTTCCACTTAGGTCCCAGGGTCCTGGGATGAGCCCCACACAGCTCCCTCTCCCTCTGCATGCCACTCACCCTTCTTGTACGCATTCTCTCTCTCTCAAATAAATAAAATCATTTTTTAAAAAGTATATACAAATTTCCAGTCTGGTCATAATTATTCTGACGTATTATTTCTTGAGACTTTACTAGTACTAGTTATTTAATACTTTTCATTTTGATAAATGGGAAATTGTATCTTGTTCTTTTACTTTATATTATAACAAGGCTGAACATTTTTCTCTTATGATCAGCATTTGTATGTTTTTCTGTGTGTGTTTGCTTTTGTCAAATGTTTTTTTTTTTTTTGCAGAACAATACCTTAAAAATAAAAAAGCCAAGACAAATTGGCCATACTACCATCGCCTAAACACATCAGTGCTTCATTTGTCCTTGTTACCTTTGATGAGGGAAACAAAGGCAGAAGAAAAATTCTTAAATTTCCTTAGTACCCAGAGCCCACTGACAAGTCCCTGAAACAGGGAGAGTAACATTTGTCTGGGAACCCAACTGCCTCAATGTTAATACTTTGCTAAGGGCCAAAGACAATCTTAGCCTGACTCCCTCTCCCCCAACTGGCATCCTGTAAGTCTACTTTAACATATAAAAATTCCTTTGGAAACTTCCTTTATCGCTAAACCCCCCAAGATACGTGTTGGCAATCATCCCCCAACCATATAGCCCACCGATACACATCTGAAAGGTCTCATGAATAAGGTTTTATTAGACAGTAATAAATGACCCTTTCCCAATAATAGCCAACCCTCTCAAGGTCTTACAACCTTGTTTCCAAAATTCCTTAGAGACTTACACTATCCCTTACCCCCTCCCAACTGGAAAGTATATAATGCACCACTCCTCGTGACCCCAGTGTAGCTCTTTCTGCCCACAGGTCCATCCTGTCCCCGTGCTTTAATAAAATCACCTTTTTGCACCAAAGACATCTCAAGAATTCTTTCTTGGCTGTGGGCTTCGAAGCCTAACATCTTTCCTACATCACCTTCAGTCTTTATCCACATGCATATTCAGTGTTTACATATTACTGATAAAAATTTTTTATTCTACATTTTCACATAATATGCCATGGATTAATCTTAGATTTAGGAAAAACACTAAGTTCTATTCCTTTTCTACATGATAGCTCTTTCGGTGTTTGAGACTGCCATGTCTTACGGGTTTTGAGCCTTATAGCATCCCCTAATGTCTTGTAGTATGTTTAGATCCCTTGCAATCTTTCTCCATCTATTCTGGAGGAATTCCAGTTTGTTGTCCCCTGATGGGTTGTGTTCAGATTAAGCTAATCAAATAGAGGAACAGGAATTATTGAAAATTCTCCTAAGGCATGGAGAACCTGGCAAGCCTCCTGCTTTTGCTAGCTGTCTGCTCTGGAGGATGCTGTGTCCTTGCACCTTCAGGAAAGCGATGCTGTGGGACAATTAAGAGCACAGATGTTGCACTAAGATAGGCAGACGTGGGTTGAAACCTCTGCCTCGTCCAGCTCTCCCTCCTTAGTCATGTTTCCTTGAGCAACTTGTTTGACCTCATTTGCCATATCTGAAAAATACCAGCTAGAGTACCTACCCATAGAGTTTTATGATAATTGCATTGAATGGATTTTGTGAAGTGCTTAGGAACCCCCTAAGTGATAGTTAGCCCTACCATTAGCTCCTCCATCCTTGGTCCTCCTCTTCCTCCCCTCCCCCAAAACGAGCTGTTGAGTGACATAAACTTTCTAACACCACCTTTCTGGCTATTCTTAAGATAATCATGCAGATCCCTTTTGTTTAAGCATAAAAAAGTGACAAAATAGGAAATTTTTACAAAATTATCTCAGAGTCCCTGTTTTATTCCTCTCTTCCTTCTGAGATTTTAACTCAAAAGTCCCCATTGGACATCCTGTTTTTGTTTTAATTCCTGTGGGCACAGTTCAGCCAACTCACTTCCAGGACAAAGAGTGCACTTCGGAATCTCAGTGAGAATGTGGCATTGATAAAGGGTCCATTGGCCTTGGAGGAACTTGTTTCCTGGGACTTCTGCACAGAGAGCACTTTTGAGATAGTGTCTAAGCATGTGTCCAAAGCCATCTGTCCAACTAGCTACTATATTTCCAGTGATCATGGACATTTCAAATCCACCATGGCCAAAAAGAAACAATAGTCTTCAGCCTACCCACTTTTGCCCTTTACATCTGCTTTTACTCCTGTCTTCCCTGTCTTGTTTAGTGATATTCTCTACCCACTCTTGTCTCTCAGGTTAAAAATTAGGCCCTTTCTCTTGCTAATCCCCCCACATCAAATGAATTGCTGAGTCCTGTAGATTTTATCCTGTAAATATTTTTTTAAATGTGTGCCGTCTAATCTTATGGCTGCAGCTTTAATTTAGGCCATTTTAAGCCTTTGCTTCCACTGTTACAGTAGCTTCTTAACTGCCTTTAATCCATTGAATCTACCCTGCCATCAAGCTGATTGTTTTCAGAGATAAATCTGATCATGCTTTTCCCCTACTTAAAATCATTCACTAATATGGGGCTTGGAGAGCTGGAGCCAGGGTCAAAAGGTGGCCAGAACCTGCAGAGTTGGTGGCAAGGAAACAGGACGAAGGAGATCTGTGGACCACCAAGGCCAAAGCTAAGGACACAGTCAAGGAGATCAGGGACTCCTTGATACATAAAAGGGAAAATAGCATACAAGTAACTAAATTAAGGGTAATGAGAGTGAAGTCTATCACTGTCTGAGGAGGGAGTTACAAATAGCTGAAGGATAAAGGCTAGGATGAATCATGTGATGTTGTATTGGAATTAGAAATAGTGATGTGAGGGGCGCCGGTGGGTCAGAGGGCTGGGCCTCTGCCTTCAGGTCATGGTCTTGGGGTCCTGGGATTGAGTCCTGCATCAGGCTCTCCGCTCGGAGGGGAGCCTGCTTCCCCCCTTTCTCGGTCTGCCTCTTTGCCTGTGATCTCTCTCTGTGTGTCAAATAAATAAATAAATCTTTAAAAACAAATACTGATGTGAACTTAAGGTTTTGACTAATAGATAATATGGACATGTGTGTATGTATATATATGAGGTTCTGACCACTAAGGGGATGCATAGGCAATGAGCACACTTAATTTTCAGATCCTGGTTTCTAAATGCTATTCTCCATTAGAAGGAATCAGATCTCTTTGCAGAGCTGGCTCATTCCAGGACCAGAGCAGGGAAAGTACAAGTCTGGAAAGTCTCATTGTACCAGAACATGAGATGAGATGGAGACTGTAGAAAGGACACAGTAACCAGTTTGAAGCATCTCCCAGTAGCCAAACTAAGTATGATTTGAACACCAGAATAAATGATAGTATCGGATGATAACCCACTGAAGAAAAATAGTATTCCATGAGCCCATACTGATAAAAATACATAAATAAGCAAGCAAATGGGGGACAAAAGTAAGTACTTCTTTACAAAAGATTGTCAACTAAGAAATTGGAAGAAAATTGAGAGCTTTATTCTAAAATCAGGAACAAGACAAGGATGTCCATCCTCACCACTTTTATTCAACATAGTATTAGAAGTCCTAGCTGTTGAACAATCAGACAGGAAAAAGACATAAAAGGCATCCACATTGGTAAGGAAGAAATAAAGATTTCACTATTTGCAGATGGCATGATACTATATACAGGAAACCACCAAAGATTCCACCAAAAAACTATTAGAACTGATTACTTCAATAGAATTGCAAGATAAAAAATTAATTACAGAAATCTGTTATATTTCTATACTCTAATAACAAAGTATCAGAAAGAGAAATTAAGAAAACAATATCATTAACAATTGCACCAAAAAGGGTAAAATACCAGGAATAAACTTAACCAGGGAGGTGGAGACCTATACTCTGAAAACTGTAAGACACTGGTGAAAGAAATTGAAGACAACACAAACAAATGGAAAGATACTCCATGCTCATGGATTGGAAGACTTAACATCACTGAAATGTTCAGATTACGCAAAGCAATCTACATTCAGTACACTCTCTATCAAAATACCAGTAGCATTTTTCACAGAACTAAAACTAATAATCCCAAAATTTGTTTAGAACCACAAAAGACCTTGAATAGTCAACGCAATCTTGAGAAAGAACTGGAGATATCGCAATCCCAGATTTCAAGATACACTACAAAGCTATAGTAATCAAACTGATTTATGGTACTGGCACAAAAATAGATCATTGGAAACATCATAGGAAGTCCAGAAATAAACACATACCTATATGGTTAATTAATCTGTGACAAAGGAGGCAAGACTATCTAATGGGGATAAAACAGTCTCTTCAACAAATGGTGTTGGGAAAACTGGACAGCCACATGCAAAACCATGAAACTGGACCACTTTCTTACACCATACACAAAAATAAACACTATGGACTAAAGACCAAAATGTGAGACCTGAAACAATAAAAGAGAACATAGGCAGCAATCTCTTGGACATTAGCCTTTGCAAAATATTTGTGAATGTATCTTCTCAGGCAGGGGAAACAAAAGCAAAAATAAACTACTAAGACTAAGCCAAAATAAAAAGGTTTTGCACATCAAAGAAAATTATCAACAAAATATAAAGGCAACTTACTGAATGAGAAAAGATATTTGCAAGTGATACACCTGATAAGAGGTTAATACCTAAAATATATGAAGAATTTATACAACTCACACCAAAATAAAAAAAATCCAATTTTAAAAATGGGCAAAGGTGGCTCGGTCGAGCAGCTGCCTTTGACACACGTCATGATCTCAGGGTCCTGAGATTGAAACCTGCATTGTGATTCCTGCCCAGTGGGGGGCCTGCTTCTCCTTCCCCCTCTGCCTGGTCATCCTCATGCTCACTCTCTGTGTGTCTCTCTCGTGCTCTCTTTCAAATAAATAAAATATTTTAAAATTTTTTTTAATTTAAAAATGGGCAGAGAATCTGAATAGACATTTTTCCAAAAAGACATACAGATGGCTAACAGATACATAAAAGGAAGCTCAATATCATTAATGAGGGGAATGCAAATCAAAACCACAATGAGATATCACCTAACACCTGTCAGAATGGCTAAAATAAAAAAGAAGAAATAACAGGTGTTGGAATGGACATATCCCACTGTTGGTGGGAATACAAATGGACACAGCCACTGTGGAAAACTGTATGGAGTTTCCTCAAAAAATTAAAAATAGAAAAACCCAAACACCAGTAATTCCACTACTGGGTATTTTTTTTTAAGTTTTATTTATTTATTTGACAGAGAGAAACACAGCTAGAGAGGAAACATAACCAGGGGGAGTGAGAAAGGGAGAAGCAGGCTTTCCACTGAGCAGGGAGCCTGATGCAGGGCTCCATCCCAGGATTCCAGGATCATGACCTGAGCCAAAAGCAGATGCTTAATGACTGAGCCACCAGGTGCCCCTCCACTATTGGGTATTTACCCAAAGAAAACAAAAACACTAATTGGAAAAGATATATGCACCTCTCTGTTTATTGCAGCATTACTTAGCAATAGCCAAAATATGGAAGCAACCCAAGTGTCCATTGGTAGATGAATGGGTAAAAAAGAGTGTATATGAAAAAGAATATTACTAAGCCCTGAAAAAGAATAAGATCTTGCCATTTATAACAACATAAATGGTCCTGGAAATATGACAAGTGAAATAAGAGAAAGACAAATACTGTATGATCACTTATATTTGGAATCTAGAAAACAAAACAAATGAACAAACAAAAGCAGGAATAGAGAGAACAAACTAATGGTTGCCAAAGGGGAGATCAGCGGGGGAGGGGCTGTGCAAAATGGATGAAAGGGAATGGGAAATACAGGCTTCCAGTTATAGAATGAATAAGTCATGGGGATGAAAGGTACAGCATAGTGTATATAGTCAAAGATATTGAAATAGCATTGTATGGTGACAGATGGTACCTATACTTGTTCTGATCATATTGTAAAGAGTTGGCAAATCACTATGTTTTACACCTGAAACTAATGTAACATTGTGTGTAAAACTATACTTCAAAAGAAAAAAAATAAAATAAAGGGGCACCTGGGTGGCTCAGTCAGGTAAGCATCTGCCTTTCACTTGGGTCATGATCCCAGGGTCGGTTCCCACATCAGGCTCTACACATCAGGAGAGTGCCTTCTCCCCTCTTCTGCCCTTACCCTTGCTCATCCTCTCTCTCTCTCTCTCTGCTCACTCTCTCTCTCAATAAATAAATTAAATCTTTTTTTAAAAGATGTTTATTTATTTGAGAGAGAGTGAGAAAGAGCATGAGAGGAGAGAAGGTCAGAGGGAGAAGCAGAGTCCCCACTGAGCTGGGAGCCTGATGTGGGACTCGATCCCAGAATTCCAGGATCATGACCTGAGCTGAAGGCAGTTGCTTAACTGACTAAGCCACCCAGGCGCCCCATAAATAAAATCTTTCATAAAAATAAATTAATTAAATAAAATAAAACTAGAAAAAAATAAATAATGGAAAGAAGGACAGAGTTAGAAAATCATTATTTGACAATCATTATAGCAGTAATTTATTCAGGCCAGAATCATCAATGGATGCTAAAGAAAAAAGAAATTGGACACTTTCACTGGGTGAAAGGTTCTCAAGGAACAGGATATTGTCATAGTCTCATGTAACTCCCTATAAAACATTTATCATTTAACAAGGCAAAATAGGGCAACTGGATGCCTCAGTCAGTTGAGCTTCTGACTCTTGATTTTGGCTCAGATCATGATCTCAGAATCATGAGATGGAGCCCCACATCAGCTCCAAGCTCAGCAAGGAGTCTGCTTGAGATTCTCTCTCTCCCTTTCCTCTCCCTTTGACTCTCCCCCCACTCATGTGCGTGTGCACACATGTGCGTTCTATCTCAAACAAATAAACCTTTAAAATAATAAGAAGGCAAAATAATAACTTCACAGTGAGAAACCTTGCAGATACTCTCAATTGTGTTATCAAAGTTAAAATCATTAGTAATGAGACAAATTGACTTTGTGCACTTCTGATATGAAACACTGAGAACACAATCTATTTTCTGTGGTATTCTTGGCAGAAATGCATAATTGATTCTAATTATGAGGAAACATCAGTCAAACCCAAACAGAATACAATATACAATATAAATGACCTATACTCTTCAAAATGTCAATATCCCAAAGACAGGAAGATTTGAGGAACTCCTCCAGATCAGAAGAGACTAAAGAGATATGACAATTGGATTGGAGTTGGATGAAAGAAAAAAATGGCTTTGCCTTAAAGGAATATAAAGATAGTATTGTGTCCTTAAGAATTCCCTGATTTTGATATTATATTGTGGTTACGGTATTGGTTCAGAATATATATGAATATATAGTTGATATATATTGGATATATATTATATATTGAATATATAATTCATGCATATATATATATTCATAAGAGACAGTAAATGGTAAGGCATTTATAGTAGAATGTTAACAAATAGGGAACCTGGGTATACCAGCATTCTTTTTACAATTTTTGTAACTTTTTTTCAGTTTGAAAATATTTCAATATAAAAGAAGGTTGTGTCAGGGCGCCTGGGTGGCTCAGTTGGTTAAGCGACTGCCTTCGGCTCAGGTCATAATCCCGGAGATCCAGAATCGAGTCCCACATCGGGCTCCTGCTCGGCAGGAAGCCTGCTTCTCCCTCTCTCACTCCCCCTGCTTGTGTTCCCTCCCTAGCTGTGTTTCTCTCTGTCAAATAAATCAATAAAATCTTTAAAAAAAAAAAAAAAAGAAGGTTGTGAAAGCTCTTTCTAGACACTCATGACCTGCAGGATCAAGTCCAAACCAGGTTCTTTGTGTATTAAGCCCTTGCTTAACTCACTGGCCTCATCTCTCATTGTTCTTCATGCGTTGGCCTCAACCCTCCAGCAATAACAAACCATTCATGTTTCCCTGAACACACAATGCTATTTCATTTTTCAATGTTCATATAAATGCTGTTTCCTCTGCCTCAACTGCCTTTGCCTATTTGATCCCTTGGTGAAATCACTATTCAAGATTTAGATCAGACATTACCCATTAAACTTTGGTGACCTCAGCTCTAGCTGATCAATACCTTCTCTGTGCTACCTCTAAACCAGGCACAAAGTGTTATCATTGCAATTAACAACAACATTAAGCAGTATTTATTGAAGACTTAATTTATGCTACACACAAATAAATCACAGCATCTATCTGTTCACTTTTAATCTTCGCAGTGACCCTGTGAGGAAGGTACTAGCCCAAGATCACATAGCCAGTAGGTGGCTTAGCCTGGACTTGAGCTCAAGTCTGAAAGTCAGATTATAAATCCCTTGCTCTTAACAACTATACTTCATTGCCTGTAATTTTTCATTTGTTTCTCCTACTGTGACTTTCTTGTGACATGTTTATATCTTGTTTTTCTCTCTACTCCCAATACTTAACCCTGTCACAATTCTTGACATGTAAGTGTTTAATAAATGTTTTTCCTTAAGTTTTTTGTAAATATGAATTATCTCAAATATACAAAAAAGCAAAAAGATTGTGTGTGTGTGTGTGTGTGTGTGTGTGTGTCTGTGTATTTAGAGACAGAAAGAGAGAATTAGGTTATTATTTAGAACCTAGCAAGAAGCCTATGATACTCTCAAGCTGGATAATTTGGGAAGAGTGAAGGATTTCCTAAAGGTATTATGTACCAAGGCACCTCAGTGTCTTGGAAAAACAGCAAAATAGTGCAATAAACAGAGATAACAATGAGGCAATATTTCTATTCCTAGGCTTGAAGGAGTAAGCGGACTGGGCAAATACCAAAACTTAGAGTAAGTTGGAAGAGAGGGCCTCTAACAGGAGCTGCAAGCTTTGCCTAAGAGACATAGCCAACAAAAGCCACCCTAAACTCAGGAATATGAGACCTCGTTCTCTTCCCTCCTTCTAATCCTCTAAAAGCTAAAAAGGATAAAGAGCCCATTGATCTACAATGGACCCCATAAGTCAGCCTTTCAGGGCTGGATTGAGAAGAGTGGAACATGGATTCGCAGGGGCAAATGGAAGATAATCCAGAACAACATTGTACTTACCACCCATCTTCAGAAATGGAAATGGCCAAGACAGTTGAACTGCTCAGTGTGTCCCTCTCCCTATGGCCTCCCTGTCTACTGCAGGGGAGGCATTATCCTAAAATTGGTGTTTATTGTTCCCATGAATATCTTCAAATTTTATAATGGCATTATACTGTTTGTAGTCTTCATCTCACCTTCATTCTTCATTATGATTGTGAGATTGATCTTTGTGGACAGTTTATTGCTCTGTATTATTTATATTCCCTATGATATAGTATTTGATTCTCTGAATATACCACAATATATGCATTCTCCTGCTGATAGACATTTACTTTGTTTTCCACACTGTGCTCTTACAATCAGTACAGCCATAAAGACTCTCACACTTCCACATGTGTCATTTTTTAAATAAAATTGAATACATTATGATTGTGAGATTGATCTTTGTGGACAGTTTATTGCTCTGTATTATTTATATTCCCTATGATATAGTATTTGATTCTCTGAATATACCACAATATATGCATTCTCCTGCTGATAGACATTTACTTTGTTTTCCACACTGTGCTCTTACAATCAGTACAGCCATAAAGACTCTCACACTTCCACATATGTCATTTTTTAAATAAAATTGAATAATGGATTTTTCTGACAAGAACTCTTTCTTTGTTCTATCATATCCTTATGTTGGAGAAATATGGCATAAACAATAGGTTGGGAGTCAGAACACTGAGCTCCATCTATCTACTTTCTAATTTTGTCTTGTGCAAGGCATGGGAAATCTTTGAGCTTTGTTTCTTCGTCTGTAAAATATTATGAAGATCAAATGAATTGGTGCCTATGAAAATACTTTGTAATAAGGCACTATATGAATGTAAGGATTACTGTTTATTGTCTGCCTCCTCTTCTTTAACATGTCCTATAAAAGCAGAAACCTTATCTCTCTTGCTCGTTTGCTACTGTGTCCAGAATGAGGGCTGGTACAGAATAGGCATTGCATTAGTATTAATCAGAGAAGGCTAACTACTATAACGATCCCAAAACTCTGCGCCTTAAGAAAAAAGTTTCTATCCCTTTTATGTCAGACTCAGCTGGAGGTCATCTAGGGAAGCAGGTAAGCCCTGCCCTCTTAGTCATCATAGACTCCAGACCTGTCTTTTATCTCCAACACTTCATAGATTCTTGGAATCATCACTTGAGGATAGGCTGACACATGAGCATTCTTGTGCATGAGATTCAACAGGTCAACCCTGGGAGTGGTACACTTCACTCTAGCTCATTCCACTGGCCAGAAGACAGTCTCTGACCACGTCATATTCCAAGTGATGCTAGAAAATGTAGTCACTGTAGCATTAAAATAAGAGAAAATGAGTTTGGTCAGCATCTAGCCAGTCTTTGCTATAACATTCAATAGGTACTTGTAGAAGAAATAAATGAGTGAAATATACACATATGAGTGCACCTAACATCAACTTTTTTTTTTTAGCTCTTTAAAATACCTTAATTTTGAACGTGTGTCAGCTAAAGTGACTACAGTTTTATCATTGTGTACTATTAAGGTCCACTGAGAACCTAGCAGTTTCTCATGAGTCTCAGTACCCAGAGATGGGTCTGGGGAGATTGGTTAGCAAATGCTCTGCTGCCCCATTACTAGACTCATTCTCTAATAACATCATGGCAGTGTCTATCTTCCTTACGAAACAGAGCCAGAAGCTCCTTCTCCTGAAATCTTGCTTCCAAAATCTCACATGGATGGCTTATAAATTCAATCTGCTGGCCAAGAGACTAATCCTTTTCTATTCCATTCTGAAGCAACAAGGGCTCCACTTCAAGATTTACATCATCCCCACCTCAGTCTTCCTCACAGATGAACACTCTTGAATCAAGTGAATACTAAAGTTTCTGAAGTCAGACCTTAAAAGAACTGCAGCTTCAACTTTAATTCCTCTTGGAATACTCCCTATTGGTACCTAACCACCATGCAAGAAGTCTAACTTCCTTGAGACTTTTATGTTGGGCTCACATTTTTTTTCTTTTTTCTCTTTTTTCCTGGATAGCCACAGAAAAGTTCAGTTTCTGGGGATTATAGATATAAATGTGAAAGGTAAAACAACACAGATTCTGGATAATAACATCGGAAAATATCTCCTTAACCTTGTAGAAGGCAGCAATTTCTTAAACAGGACACAAAACTTCATTTTTCAAACCTATCCTTTTCCCTCTGCTCTGCTTGCCATCTTTGTCTTAAGTCAAGGGTCCATATGTGAGTATGTTTATGTCTTGACACTGTTAAATGATATAGGTCTATCTGGCTATCCCTTGGTTCTATACCATACTGCCTTAATACAACTTTAGGATAAGTATTGATATCTGAAGGAGCATGTTCTTCTACTTAGTTCTTTTTTTTGTTTTTTCAAGAGATTCTCAGGACTTAGCACCAGGAAATATGAGAAAAGTCTCCATGGGAAGGTGAGTGGAACCAATTGGCACAGGTTGTCAAAGCTTAAAGAGGTGAAGAAGGAGTCTGTGCAGGCGTGGGAGCCAGTGCAACTCAGAATGGAGTGTCCGAACCTAAACAGGGTGTGGAAGGAGTCCATGCAAGGGGCGCTTGATGCCAAATATCAGAACCTGACATCACATGTACCCCACTCTGGCTGACACCCATACTGGGCCCCTTTTCTTTGGGGATTCCTTTCTCATCCTGCTCAAGCTCTGTCCCTCCAAGGGAGATGGTCTGGGATAGGGTGTCAGAGCCCCACATAATGATAATGACATCTCTGCGATGATCCCACCTGGGGTGTCATGACAGATCAGGGTGAGAAGGACATGCCCACAAGAGGGGTAGACTGGCATGAGGAGCAACACTTGAGTATGCTGGGGAGGGTGCCTGCACAGGAGGGTAGCCTAGCCCAGTGGAGGTAAGGTGAGTGTCCCTCCAGAGGGGTCAGCCAACATGGGTTGTCAGAGCCTAGCTGCTGTGAGGAGGAGATCCACAGAGAAAGGGGGCAGGTATCCAACCCGAGTTGGCTGAGGAAGTCATACCACTGAAGGAGAAGACTGATGTGGGGTGTTAGAGCTCAGGTATGATAAGAAGAAAATGCATTCACAGGAGATCAAGAAGAACAATGGGGGTTGGTTGTGTAAGCTGGATCCAACAAACACAGATGTTAAGAATAATTGAAGCCAGTTCTCTCTCTGTCAGAGAAGGTAGTTGCAAATATGGAAAGGTGAAACACTAAAAGAACCCCTGTGGGGGGTGAATGAAATTGGAGGAATCGGTGTGAACTGTGGTTTTCAATATACAGAGATGGATATAGATATAAATATATATTTAATTGTAAGTATATGTATATGTGTAAGTAAAGACACATTCCGAGCTCTATTCACTGAGTGAGGTTAAGATCTGCATTATCCCAATAACAAATATCATACCTAGTGCCAGCTTCTAAATATCAGTCTCTGCTAAAAGGAAGCAAAATAATGATAATAAGAGTAATAGCATATAGCCCATTAAATAAAGAAATAATGATTCATAAATCATTTACTGCTATAAAATGATAAATGAATAAATTGCCACTTTGATAATAAATAGAATCTTTACATGATTCTTATTAATGATAAAGGAGGAAAAGTAACTTCAGAATTGACAAGCCCAGAAGATGCCTCCTTAATCAAATAATCAAAGCAAACATCATCAACAAAGGGACAGAGTGAAATAGTGTTCCACCTGATAGTATACAATGACAATGTATGTCTCTTCTAAAGATGTATAACTTGAATCTAATCATGGAAAGACATCAGACAAATCAAAATTGAGGAACATTAGATAAACGACTGCCTTAACATGCTCAAAAGTTAAAGTTATGAAAATGAAGGAAAGACCAAGAAACTGTTATGGACAAAGGAAACAAAAGAGACAGGACAGTTAAAAGCAACTTGTGATTCTGAAATAGATTCTTTTGCTCTAAAGGACATTATTTGAACATCTGGTAAAACTTAAATGGGGTCTGCTGATCAGATGGTAGTAATGTGTCAACGGTAGGTTATTTTTTTAATTTTCTGATCTTTATAGTAGTGTGATTACAGAGGAGAATGTCCTCATTGTAGGAAATACACTAAAGAATTAGGGGTGATGGGACATCAAGTGGGCAATTTTCTCTCAAACGGTTAAATAAAAAATAGTTTTTGTATTGTACTTACAATTTTTCTCTAAGTTTAAGATTGTTTCAAGAACAGTAGCATCATCCTATGCAAAGTATTTAAAAAATAATATTTTATGGGGGCACCTGGGTGGCTCAGTTGGTTGAGCCTCTGACTCTTGGTTTCACCTCAGGTCATGATCTCAGGGTCATGGGATCAGACCTCATGTCTGGCTCTGGGCTCAGAGGGGAGTCTGCTTCTCTTTCTCTTTCCCTTTCCCTCCTCCTGCTTGCATGCCCACACTCTCTAGCTCTCACTCTCTAAAAATAAATAAATCTTTAAAAAAACAATGTTTTGTACAATGAATCTTAGAACACTGAAAAAATAAAATCATGTAAAAAATATAAATATATAAAATGTTTTATGTATGCTAGTTAATTTTTCTAATGCATTGTGTAATAAACTCTGCCTACAATTTTTAAAAGAGTGACCTGTAGTTATTGTGAAAATTGCCTGACCTACTTTGAGATGGTACTTTGGCCCTGATTCAAATCCTTTAATTTTTGCATGTATGTATTTTAATTTTACTAGAAAGTGTTTTTTACAATTAATATTATCAATGTACATATTTGTGTATGTTTTTCTGTGCATATGTGCACAGAGTAACAAAGCACAATGGAATCACAAAAATGCACATTTCAGCTATGAACCACATAAAGCATATCCCTGTGCTTATCTACAATATCCAGGTATTTGTTAGATAATGGATATGGGCAATTCTATCTCCAATAATAATTTTTACTCTAGAAATACTATAGAATTAGCCAGCTTTAGTGGTAATTACCATATCCTATGCACTATTCTCGAGTCTCAGGATAGAACAGACAACATGGACTCTATTGTTGAAGGTTCTGACAAGAATCAAATAAATAAATAACTGCTTTCACAAAAAATACACAACTGTGTGGTATTGTCTTATAAGACATATAAATCAATAGAATAGAATTGAGAGTCCAGAGGTAAATCCATACATTTATTTTCCAAAAACTGGAAACTACACAAATGTTCATCAACTGGTGAATGAATTTCTTAAAATGTGTTATATCCATGTAACAATATCAGCCATAAAAAGGAATGGCAGGCTAGTACATGCTACAACATGGGTAAATCTCAAAAATATTACATTAAGTGAAAGAAACCAGACTAAAAAGGCTACATATTGTATGATTCCATTTATATGAAATGGTGAAAATAGGTAAATCCATAGAAACAGAAATTAATTTATTGGTTTCCAGGGATGAGTGTGAAAAGAGAATGGAGAGTGACTGAGGGTTTCTTTTTGCATGACAAAAGCAGGTACTGGTGATGGTTGTTCAACTTTGTAAATGCACTAAAAACCATTCAACTGTATACTTTGAAAAGATGAATTTATGATATATGGATTATATCTCAACTTTTAAAAGTTACTTTGAAACAAAAAAGGAAAAAAGATGTAAAGACTGATTCTTGGAGGTACTCCTAAAAAGGACTTTAAAGTAATCATTCTTTTTTTAAAACTTTATTTATTTGAGAGAAAGAACACGAGTGGGGTGGGGAGGAACAGAGGGAGAGAGAGAGAGAGAAGCAGACTCCCCACTGAGCAGGGATCCAGACGTGGGACTCAATCCCAGGACCCCAAGACCATGACCTGAGCTGAAGGCTGAGCCTAACTGACTGAGTCACCCAGGCACCCCTGAAGTTACCATTCTAATAGCTCTTGGTTTTTAGGGCTTCTGTTTAAAAGCCAGCTGTTAGCCTTGTTGTTCCTTTGAAAGTGATTCTTCCTATCCCCAGAATATTTTAAAGATTTCCCTCCTTGCCTTTGATTTTCAGTTTTGTTATGATGTGCCTAGACATGACTTTCTTTGGATTTATCCTGGTTACAGTCTATTGCTTCCTGTTTCTGTGGCTTGATATCTCTTGTTGGATTTTGAAAATTCTTAGTGTCTCTCATTACACGTGCTAAAAGTAAATTCCAATTACACATTTATTCAATTTCTTTTCTGTGTCTTATGTGATTCTTAAGTTCTTTTCTACATTTTCTACCCTTTCTCTTCTCTAAGTTCAGACAAGCCAGCCTTTGTGTTAGGAGCCCAAAATGTTATTATTTGGTGGTCTTTTCTCCTGATCTTAAGTTATTCAAGAAAATAATTCTCTTATTTCCTGCCAAGAAGTTATGTATATCTGACAACCTCAACCAGCAGCAGAGAGTCTGCATATTTTCCCTTTATTCTGATCAGCTCCTGGAGTCACTGCTTCCTATGGTCTGTATTCCATCTTTTTTTAGAGGGGGGAAGGGCGGGGGAGAGGAAGAGAGAGAGAATCCCAACCAGACACCCCACTGAGGGCAGAGCCCCCAATCTCACAACCCTGAGATCATGACCTGAACTGAAATCAAGAATCAGACACTTAATGAACTGAGCTTTAATGAAGCTATGAGTAGAAGAGAATATAAATGTATATGGTCATGGTGCCATACTTTACAGGAAGTCATATTATAATGCTAGTCATTGCTACTTCCTCTGCCCCTCCCCAAGCCACTCATGCTCTCTCTCTCTCAAATAAATGAATAATTATAATCTTTTTAAAAAAATGATAACTGGCACAATAATGCCATTGAACAGCATTCTCATAAGTTTCTGATAGTATCTGATGGTAGTGTTCTTTTTTTTTAAGGATTTTAAATATGTTTTTCCTTCTGAGAAGAAAGCCTACAAAAACAAAATTCAAAATTCAGAGTTTGTTCTATGCACAAAGATGTTCACAGTAGTATACTTTATGAAAGTTAAAACTTACATCAACCTAAATATCTAATGACCTGGGACTAGATAAATAATTTATAGACCCTCACATTTAATAGAAAATTGTATGGCCCTTTAATTGTTTGTAAGCGTATGTGTTAATAGAGATAAATGGTATTAGTACTATTAACAAAAAGAGCAGTATAAAAAAATAATTGTATCCAAACAGAAGCATAAAAAAAGCACAGAAGAAACATACTCAAATATGGATAATACCTATCATTGCATGGTGGAACAATGACAAATAGGTTTTTTTCCCTACACATTTCTGTATTTTCCAGTATTCTTTATTAATGTTCATTTTTTAGTGTCTCTGAAATTTGACTTTACTTTTTATTTATTTTTTTATTATTATGTTCAGTTGGCCAGCCTCTAGTACACCATTAGTTTTTGATGTAGTATCCAACAATTTATCAGTTGCATGTAACACCCAATGCTCAACACCGCACATGCCCTCCTTACCCCATCACCCATTTACCCTCTCCCCCAACTCCTCCCCTCTGTAACCCTCAGTTTGGTTCCCAGAGTCCAGAATCTCTCATGGTTTGCCAATGAATATGTTCTTAAAATGAAGAAAGAAAGCTATGTTAAAAAGAAGAAACATTATTTCTTTAACTTACACAATACGCTATTTATAATAAATATGAAAGCCACACTATTAGTCCAAACTTTCTGATTTCTTTTTCCTTAATTGCAAGTTCTGGATTTCAGTCCAGTTATAAAGATGAGGATTTTTCACCTGAATTTCTAAAAAAATAGTGTCTAAGAAAGAGTACTAAACTCAAAACCCTAGCAAACTCCTGGGATTATCTTTACTACTTTTCATGGTAAACACATGTTTCAGATACAAGTCAGCCTCAAAATTAATTGACTCAAATTCTGTGCTAATACAGCTCGAAAACGCAATGCCTCAGATAAATATCAACCAAGCACTACAAAGTTTAATTTGAAATACGTGTTCCACGTTACAGTCTGGTTTCCCTCAATACCATTTAACAAATTAAAATGTCAAGAGGCATCATCTCCTAACCTTTTGAGGCAGCGAGAAATACTAAAGAGTTGCTTTAGTTCTGCTGTTCAGTTCAGTTCTGCTGACATATTCTTCAAAGTATTATAAGACTGTCCAAAGATTGATTACACGTACAAGTTGAACTAAAAGTGATTTTTTTTAAGAAGTTGATTTTGGAAATGTAGTGTACAATCAGCACCATTCTCATGTTCCGTCTTGAATGCCTGTGATAAATTTTTAAAAACTGAAATCTTTGAGTGATTAGAGATAGACAAATATCCATAAATTGTGGAATATATGACATACACATTAACACCAAAGTCACTTGGCAAATTCTGAACTTTATTTATCATCTGAACTGTAGAAGTAACTTGTCATCTATAGGCTAGCAGGATCTAAAAGATAGAGAGTTGATTACCCATCTAAAATTTATATACAAGGAAATAACTTAGATTCATGGCAACCCTTTTAGCAAAGACAGAGGCCCACCCAGGAAAGAAACAAGGGGAAGTACAATTTTTTTACATCATTCACTTTGAGTTCAAATTACACAGAATGGTTTTTCATACCTTCCAAGTAGATGGCAGGAAAGACAACTACACCATACCAAACCAGTTTGGAAATGAAAGACAAGCATCTGTTTGATCAATTTATCAGTTTCTTCTCTGATAGCTAAGCCAAGCTTCGTCTTATTATTTTTTTTTGCATGTGTCTTATTTATTTATTTATTTTCCATAACCCAGCCACCATATCCCTCAGTTTGTTTCCTGAGATTCAGAGTCTCTTTTATGGTTTGTCTCCCTCTCCAGTCCCATCTTGTTTCATTTTTTCACTCCCTACCTCCCATAATCCCCGGCCCTGCCTCTCAAATTCCTCATATCAGAGAGATCATATGATAATTGTCTTTCTCTGATTGACTTATTTCAGCTGAGCCAAGCTTCTTCCAAGTCCCTTTACACCTGCCCTTTGGCACAATTTGGTGGTATACTCACCAGAAACAAGCTTACTTCCACTGCTTTCTTTCTTAGAGCAAAACGGTCCTTCTCCATCATGCCTCTGACTACTCTATTTGCATAGCTTTATGTCCCTCAAAGGAACACACACCACGTAGTGTATAAATCAGGAAATGTATAGTGTCCATTCACCAACCTTGATTTATGGCAAGACTCCATTTCAGCTCCATTCTGGTCATGTCTGAGAGCCATGTGAGAGGTGAGATCTGCAGAGGCTAGCAGAAAAGGCTCAAAGGAGAGGTCAGATATGCTACCAAAGTGAGAATACCTTTGTAAGAATGCTACTTCATCCAGCTGTGAGTACAGCTGCTGTGCGAGAATGGCTGTGTGACAGTGTGATGGTGCTTAATCAAGTGTCTCCTGATAATTCAAAGTGTCAATGTGCAACCTGGGATTGCATAACCTATCTACGTTGCTTTAGTCCAATTTCATCAGCATCAAAATGAATAATGTACTGAATAATGCAATTCAGTTCTCTTTTGTTGTCTTACAGTTAAACCATATTTCTTCCCAAATACTTGGTGCATTTAGGCAAGTTTTTTTCAATAATAGTCTTTACGGGAGTGCCTGGCTGGCTCAGTTGGAAGAGCATGCAACTCTTGATCTTGGGGTTATGAGTTCAAGACCCACATGGGAGTTAGAGATTACTAAAAGAAATAAATAAAGAAGAAGAACTTTAAAAAAAATGATAGTCTTGGGACGCCTGGGTGGCTCAGTTGGTTGGGCGACTGCCTTCGGCTCAGGTCATGATCCCGGAGACCCGGGATCGAGTCCCACATCGGGCTTCCTGCTCGGCGGGAAGCCTGCTTCTCCCTCTCTCACTCCCCCTGCTTGTGTTCCCTCTCCGGCTCTGTTTCTCTCTGTCAAATAAATAGAATCTTTAAAAAAAAAAATGATAGTCTTTACAACAAGAATATTAGTAATGACTCTCTAAGGATTCCTAACTAATTAGATATTTTTATCATTGTTTTCTCCATGTAGTTTGGTTTTTTTTACAATGATCAATAGCATAGGATTACAAAACCTTACATCATTTAATCATATTTAAAACATTGGTGATTTTTATTATTTTTTTAGGATTTTATTTATTTATTTGAGAGAGAGAGTGAGAGCATGAGCAGGGGAATGGGCAGAAGGAGGAGCATATCCCCAGTGGGGCAGGGAGCCCGATGCGGGACTCAGTCCTGGGACTCCAGGATCATGACCTGGCCGAAGGCAGCCACTCAACCAAATGAGTCACCCAGGCACCCTAAAACACTAGTTATTATCCATAAATACTTGGTTTTATAATTTATAAAAACCGAACAGGAATAACCATAAAACGCTTTTTATTTTATTTATTTATTTGAGAGAGAGTGCGAGAGCATGAGCAGGGGAAGGGGCAGAGGGAGAGAGAGAGAGAAAGAAGCAGACTCCCCACTGAGTGAAGAGCCTGATGCAAGGCTAAGTCTCACACTGAGACCATGACTTGAGCCAAAATCAAGAGTTGGATGCTTAACCGACTAGGCCACCCAGGTGCCGAACCATAAAACACTTTTAGAGGGCTCGCCAAAAAGTCTGATATTAGTGAAACTATTCTTCTAAGTCTTCCTTAAATAAACAAAAATGGAGGTCCCCAACAAAGCCATATTATGCTCCTCATAGTTTTGACTATCGATGAAAAATATTTACCATAATCAGATCTCTAACTTCTTCTTCACTTAGGAATAAAATACTTAATGAATTTGTGAGATTATTAAAAGAATCTTTCTGTTAGTGATACTTAAAGGTTGAACTGCAATCAGCAGTTTGGTGGGAATATTCCTGACTTAATTGAAGAGTTGGATTAGGGGCGCCTGGGTGGCTCAGTTGGTTAAGCGACTGCCTTCAGCTCAGGTCAGATCCTGGAGACCCGAGATCAAGCCCCATATCGGGCTTCCTGCTTCAGTGGGAAGCCTGCTTCTCCCTCTCTCAGTCCCTCTGCTTGTGTTCCCTCTCTGGCTGTGTTTCTCTCTGTCAAATAAATAAATAAAATCTTTAAAAGAAAAAAAGGGTTGGATTAACTATCTCAATTCAGAAAATAAAAGAATAGCTTCTAACACACAGGAATTTCATACGATGCTAGAAAAGTGCTCTTGGCCATGGAAATGGTAAAATAAAAAAAAGATTCATGTTCACAATATTTAGAGATCAACTCTTACATAAAAATTCTACCCACACTGTGCAAAATTATACCTGTGATGATTTAGGAGATTTAAAGAAGCAGAATGTTAATTCTGAGGGACAATATTAGTTTGCTAGGGCTGCCATAACAAAATATCACTCACAAAGTTTATTTTATTATTTTTTTAAAGATTTTATTTCTTCGGCAGAGAGAAACACAGCTAGAGAGGGAACACAAGCAGGGGCAATGAGAGAGGGAGAAGCAAGCCTCCTGCCAAGCAGGGAGCCCGATGCGGGGCTCGATCCCGGGACTCCAGGATCATGACCTAAGCCGAAAGCAGATGCCCAAAGACTGAGCCACCCAGGCACCCCAGAGTTTATTTTCTCACAGTTCTGGAGATTAGAAATCCAAGATCAAGATGTCGTCAGGTTTGTTTTTTTCTGAGACCACTCTCCTTGGCTTGACCATCTTCCTATTGTGCCCTCACTTGGTCATCCTTTGGCTTATGCTGTCTGTGTCCTAATTTCTCATAAGGACACCAGTCTTGTTATATTAGGGCCCATCCATACAATCTCATTTTCCTTAATTACCTCTTTAATGATCCTATCTCCAAAAACAGTCATATTCTGAAGTACCCTTCTCCAAATGTTCATCTTCAAGAACCAGGCACTTTCCATATTATGGCACTACCATCTTAAATAGGTGGATTCCAAGGTTTCCAAGGAAGAAGAATAGAGCATGAGGAAAGCACACAGATACTAACTTCTCTAACCTGAATGTGAAACACATCACTTGGCAAGAACTAACCATATGCTTACATTTAAATGGCAAATGGCTAGAAAGCAGGGGTGTCTGGCTGGTTCAGTTGATGGAGCATGCGGCTCTTAATCTCATGGTCGTGCGGCTCTTAATCTCATGGTCGCGAGTTCAAGTGCCAATTTGGGTATGTGGCAACTTAAATAAATTAATTTTACTTTTAAAAAAAAGTGTGGCGGGGGAGGGGACCAGAAAACATAGTCCTTGGCTGGGCAGCTGCTTCCCAAGGACAACTCTCCACTATGAACACAGAATTTGAACCATTAGTCATCAGCCAGCCCCTCTGCTGTGTACAGCAGCTCCAGTGTAGGGTTTTTTTAATTCAGTCAAATTGGAAATGTAGTGGATAAAAGCCAGATTGTCTGGTTAGAATTCTGGCTCTACTGCTTACCGGCTGGGTGACCCTGGAAATATTGCTCAACTCTAACCATATTAGATTCCTTATCTGTCAAATGGGAATTTTATTCAGAAGTTGAAAGAGACTAACTGTAAAGCACTTGGAACAATGTCCAGCCCACAGTTAGCACTCTGTAAGTGTTAGATATTACTGTTATTATTTTCAAAGAGTCAGTCCCTAAAACACTCCTTGTTGAGGTAGGCTTGGACAGGCTCAAGAACGCATCGCGCCACCTGCAGGGTGAGCGCTCCACTGAACAGAGGCTTCTGTATAGCTGAATGAATGGACCAAGATCCTCTTTTGCAAAGGCTGAGTGTCAAACATACCGAGTAGGTCAATCGTTTATTATGGGGGTAGAATTCCAAAAATGAAAAGAACAAAACCAAGCAAACACCCAGAGAAAAGGCAATAATCAGAAACCATGAGACAATAAAACCAAACAGTAGTCAGAAACCATGAATGGCAAAGGCTAAGGAAGACAATGGAGAGAATGGAATAGCAGGAATAACAGCTACAAAGAGGAGCTGAGTCACCAGGATGGTATAGGACCGCAATGGGGATCCATGGCGGCATGCAACACAATGGCATGAACTACTAATATCCCAAATGACCTTTCAGATTCATTCTAGTGGGGGGCGGGCGGCCTGACTGCAGGACAGTCATTTCTCTGCCTTACTTTAAAGCCCTATCACTTAAGCCTCCCTAGCATGTCATTTTGGCTTGTGATTTGAAAGAACCTGTCCTCACAGTCACTATGATTCATTTGAAACTAAGAAGTGAATCTCGGTTCACAGAGACCGAGGTGCAAAAATGTTTTCTATCAAGGTACTTCCTGATGCTGAGCCCTACCACCATCATCATTCCACCAGGTGTGTGGAAATTTAACCTTGTTCATTCTTGGGGCTGACCCCAACCTACCCGGGGCTGGTCATGGTTCTGGATTCTGCAGTGCTAAGGCATCACTCAGGTGGAAGAAAGGCCATTGGTGTTTGTCATCTGTTCACAGTCCAGACCATGCTTTCCCTGCATTGTCCTGTTTGGGTCCAGCAGCTTCTGCACCAGGTTTGCAGCATGCAATTTTTTTTATTAACATATAATGAATTTTTACTTCAGGGGTACAGGTCTGTGAATCATCAGTCTTACATAATTCACAACACTCACCATAGCACATATCCTCCCTAATGACCATAATCCAGCCACCCATCCCTGTACTACCCTTCCTTCCAGCAACCCTGTTTATTTCCGGAGATTTAGAGTCTCTTATGGTTCGTCTCCTTCCCCAGTCCCGTCTTCTTTCATTTTTTCCCCTCCTTTCCCCCTATGAGCCCCCACCGCACCCTGCCTCTCAAATTCCTCGTATCAGAGAGATCATATGATAATTGTCCTTCTCTGATTGACTTATTTCCCTCAGCATAATACCCTCTAGTTCCAACCACATCGTTGCAAATTGAAGATTTCATTTTTTGATGGCTGAGTAGTATTTAGTTGTATATATATACACACCACATCTTCTTTATCCATTCATCTGTTGATGTACATCTAGGTTCTTTCCATAGTTTGGCTATTGTGGACATTGCAGCATGGATACTTTTATCAAGAATTCCAAGCTTGGGGTCTCATGTACCCTGGTGCCATCCCTTTCTGGGGTCCATCTTGCTCACTCCCTAACAATACTACCCAAGAGCATGATCCAGTTTCCTGCATCAAAAACCAAGTCCTCTGGCCTCCATTGAAGATACAGAATCTTTCTGTTCCAAAGTGAGGGAAGTTCTTTTACTTCAGCTTTTTCCAAGCAATTTTGTTTCTGTCTGCATCTTCTCTCCTTTACCAAGGCTTAGCCTTTTGAAATAAGAGCCAAAAAGTTTTCCCAGCAACTTCAATGTCCATACTTAGTACATACTTTCTTCGTGAAGAAAGTACAGATCTGGCGCACCTACCTAAAGAGAAAGGGAAAAATAAAGAGATAAAACTTAAATGTCTCAAAATGTTTTTGTTTTTATTTTGTTTAAATATTTTCCTTAGAAACCTGGAAGCTTGCTTTCAAATTTTATGCTCAACATACATAACAATTAGGGGCACTTGTGTGGCTCAGTCGGTTAAGCGTCTTCGGTTCCGGTCATTGACTTATTTCCCTGGGATTAAGAACCGCATTGCTTTGGGCTCAGGCTATGATCCTGGAGACCCGGGATCGAGCCCCACATCGGGCTTCCTGCTTGGCGGGAAGCCTGCTTCTCCCTCTCTCACTCCTCCTGCTTGTGTTCCCTCTCTGGCTGTGTTTCTCTCTGTCAAATAAATAAATAAAATCTTTAAAAAAAAAAAAAAAAAAAAGAACCGCATTGGGCTCTCTGCTCAGGGAAGAGCCTGCTTCTCGGTCTCCCTCTGCCTGCCGCTCTGCCTACTTGTGCGCGCTCTCCCCCCCCCTTAAAATAATAAATAAAATCCTTAAAAAATATGTAACAATTATAGACCCTTGAAGAGAGGATATTTACTAATTTATTTTTCTCAAATTCTGATTCCAGATTGTCATTTTCATATTATTAACTTCATGAGGCATATCATATAAACAAGTTCACTATTCAAACCAGTATTTTTTTTTTTTAACTGACAAATTCATTGCAGTAGCGTAGGAGGTAACTAGGGTCTAGCAGGTTACAGGAAGAGAGACACACTCAAGTTACCGGGACTCAAGGAGCTAGAGTATGGCTTGAGAACTGCAAGGTCCATCATGATGTTCAGCAGGTCTAGTGACTCGGTAACCTTCCAGTGACCTTCATTGTAAGCTCAACCATAACAAAGACTCAATTACTCCATGTCTGATTGTCCCACTCCAGGTGCCATCAATAAACTGACCATCTTCTTTCTCTCAAAATAATGGCATCTGCTAATTTCAGCTTCTCCTCATTCTTCAATTCTCCTGCTTACGGGCTTCTACTAATTACCTTTCTTCTCAATCTTTGCCTTTTAGTTTTTGCCTGTGCTACCATTCGAACACCTCTCGAGGAAAGATGATATTCATTAGCCTAACTAAATAGAACTATTCCCAGTTAAATTTCTGTGAAAGATCAACTCGTATGTTATTGACTGAATGGGTTATTGGTTTTCTTTGGATCAGATAACTAGCTGCCTTGTTCACATCAGTTGTAGCTAAGATGACAGGGTGATTTTATATAAGAAGAAAATTCTATGTAGAAGTAAAATTCTAGAAAAGTATTACAGGAAAGGACCTCTTAGAAGGGGCTGTGGGCAGACAGATATCCAGGCTTAGCTCGCTCAGTGTTACTATCAAAAGTAGAGGAAATAAAGAAAATATTGCTTTCAGAATATAAACATATCTTTCCCTTTGGAGATAATGCCTCATCCTGACCCATACAGACATGGTTTGGTTCCATTACCTCTGTGAACAATGACCAGAGTCCAAATTGGTACATTTTCCAAAGTCTGGGTTATTTAGTTTCCAAAGTCTGGTTACTTAGTCTTAAATAAGACCTTATACAACAAGGTAGCCTATGGCTTCAAAATCAGATTACATGTTCTATTTGTCTCAAAATTATTATGACACAAGTTCACTTCAAATATCCTCAGTAGTTCTGACGGTGATTTTTGGCCTCTAGATTTTTTTCTGTATCCATTTGTCCAGCTTCCACTAGCTTGCAGATGTAAATAAGGTCATGTTAAGAGGAATAATCCACTAGTCACTGGCTTATGTCATCACCTGCATAATTCAGGGCTTCAGTCTTTTTTTGAAATCTCACTTTCCTGAGGTGTTTTAGGCCTCTTCTGTGGGTGTCTCACATATGCTCACCAACACACCCTGATTCAGCAACCACCCACCAGGTACCACATTTGCTCACAGGAACCTGGAACTTTTCCCCCAGCATTGTTTCCCTAGAAGGATTTGTGCATGGCAACTTCTGAGCTCTCCTGATGTTCAGAGATCAAGATCACTTGATGGGCACTGCGGTTACCAAGTTCCCTGCAGACACTGCTATGTTCCCTGGGGCATCCCAGCTTCTGCTCTGCTCCAACAGGCATGGCAGCTCTTACCGGTCTTAGCCTTGGTTCCACCTGCCAGCGTCTGTCACCAAGCACTAAAGGAATATGCTTCTCCCCTACCAGTTCTTTTTTTTTTTTTTTTAAAGATTTTATTTATTTGACAGAGAGAAACACAGCTAGAGAGGGAACACAAGCAGGGGGAGTGAGAGAGGGAGAAGCAGGCTTCCTGCCGAGCAGGGAGCCCGATGTGGGACTCGATCCGGGGTCTCCGGGTTCATGACCTGAGCCGAAGGCAGTTGCTTAACCAACTGCGCCACCCAGGTGCCCCTCTCCCCTACCAGTTCTAAGAGGAGCAATCCAAACCAGGAGTTTCAGTGTTTTATGGCCTTCAGTGAAATACACTTTCAATTTTTTAAATTAAGATTTAATTTTTTTTTTTTGAGAGAGAGAGAGTGAGAGGGAGACAGAAAGAATGAGCATGAGCAGAAGGAAGGGGCAGAGGAAGAAGCAGACTCCCCGCTGAGCAAGTAGCCCCGCTACACGTGATGCAGGGCTCAATGCCAGGACTCCAGGATCATGACCTGAGCTGAAGGCAAACACTTAACTGCCTGAGCCACCGAGGCGCCCCAATACACTTTCAGTTTTGACTTAGAGCCCTCTCTCTCCCAGGCCCTAGATAGCCACTTGCAAAAGAGAATGAGCTAAATAACAGCCACCAGGAGGCCCACAGAGCATCATTCTCTTCCTAATAATGGTCTCTGACAAACGCAAGTCCATTGTTTCTGACTTGGTCTTTCTTCAAGGTGATTTCTCCCAAGAGACAAACTTTGTCTTCATACACATGGTTCTCCTACCAGTTTCCCAGACATCCCTGCTCATGCCTGAAACTTACTCCAATTTCAAATTGGGTCTCAGTTCTATACTTCAGTACTATATGCTACATTGTTCTTTCCCAGTTCTATCTTCCAGATTAAAAGGAGGTCTTCAAGTAATGTGCACAAATACATATGCTCTCTTACCACTAAAACAGAAATAAGCCATTCCTATAGATAGGGAAGTGATAACACAGTGACAGAAAATACAGTAGAGATGAGAAAAACAAAACCTACTTCATGTGGGAGCCAAATGCTTAGTCTAATATATGTAATTAGTCATAGACTTGCCAGGTTTCAGCAGCTTTGCAGAAATTATTGCACAAATAATAAATCATTGCACTCCAGAATCTTAGAATAATTTAGAAAGCTGTCAGTAATTCATAGGACTGAATAAAGACTGAATCTATCATGATAATTCAAAGAGAGTGACTAAATTAGATTTGCTTAAAGCAAAGTTTTTATCCCAATTACACAGAATTAGAGAAAATAAAATGAAGTTTTCAGTTAGTTTTGTCGAGAAATGTCAAAAGCATTTATTAGGGATTCAGAAACAATTTTCAGGAGCCTGGGTGGTTAACCATCTGCCTTCAACTCAGGTCATGACCCTAGGGTCCTGGGATTAAATCCCACATTGGGCTCCCTGCTCAACGGGAGTCTGCTTCTCACTCTGACTCTCTCCCTGCTCATGTGCTCGCTCTCTCTCTCTCTCTCTCTCTCTTTCTCACTCTCAAATAAATAAATAATTTTTTTTTTAAATTTTTAAATCTTAAAAAAAAAAAGGAAAAAATTTCATGAACCAGATTAAAGTTAACTGTACAGGATGCCTGGGTGGCTCAGTTAGTTAAGCGGCCAACTCTTGATTTTGGCTCACATCATGATCTCAGGATTGTGAGATCAAGCCCAGAGTCAGGCTCATGCCCTGGGCATGGAGCCTGCGTAAGATTCTTTCTCTCTCCCTCTGCCTCTCCCTCTCTAAAAAAATAAAAATAAAAATAAAAAAGTTAACTGCAAATCTGATTATAATAAATCACTAATATAATTGATTAATCTGTTTTATTTCCTTCTGAGTTTATGTATTTCTTCAGTTTCTGTAGTGCTTGCTGGTTATTTGCTTACTTTTTAATGTTTGTACCATTCTCAGAAGAGCATTTTCTTTTTCGCAGTATGCATTCCAAACAGTATGATAAATGAGAAGCAAATCAGTGGTTGACATGTGAAAAAGGACTGTTTCCCTTCAGTATTTTGGCCTGCGGTTTTGCAGCACCATAGCAAAGTGGCTGGGGGAGAGCCACATATTAGAGCCACATGGTGTGGGTTCACACTCTGATGCCACACGTGTTAGCAGTGTGAGCCTGTACGGTGTACTTAATATTTCCATGCCTGTTTCCTCATCTGAAAATGAGGATAATAACCGTACCTATTTTATAGGGTTGTGGGGGGGATTAGATGAGATTTCGCATGTAAAGTCCTTAGAACATTGCATGACACATGATAAAGCAGAAGTAATTTCCACTATTAATCCTTTAACTTATGTAAGAATACTCTTCATTTTAAGTAAAAACAAACAAACAAAAAGGTTGGGACACCTGAGTGGCTCAGTTGGTTAAACATCTGCCTTCTGCTCAGGTCATGACCTCGGGGTCCTGGGATGAAGGCCTGAAGCAGCCTCCTAGTCCTCTTCCCTCCTTTGCCCCTCCCCCTGCTCGTGCTCTCTCTCTCTTGCTTGTTCTCACTCTATCTCAAATAAATAAATAAAATATTCTTTAAAAAGTTAAAAATTTTGAACTTTCAAAATTATCTGACACTAATTTGTTTTACATCTGCTAAAAACGAAACACCAAGACATTTATTAAGATAAAAAATGTTATGCGTGCTGAAGAGAAAAAACTATCCAGTATATGTGACCATGAATTAGAAAATATTGAGGCTTGAGGGAAATGCTGGTGGCAGGAGATAGTACTGATGGGCAAGGCAACAAGCAGAGGTTAGAGATCCCAAATTACAAAGAGACTAAGGAAAACCAAAGCCAAATATTACCAGAAGACACACCAGCGGTCTGGTCACCATATGAACATGGTCTAAAAAAAGATTTCAACACTATCTTTTGGGGGAATTTCTATCCTATGGAACAATTTCTTCCATTTCATAGATAGTGTAAACAGAGACTTATAAAGCCCATGTCACATCCCTGAGGCCCACCTCTGATTTGTTTTAATTGTTCACAATTACATGTAAGAGTCAGACTGATAGAGTCGCACCTTAAGTTCTCCTTGTGTGTGTGTTTTTCTGCTTCCCCGACAGCAGGCACACGCCCAGCTATCATCATTGGATAGAGTTTTCCCACATTAATGCTGTTGTCAGTTGACATTCATCATTATACTTGCATTGCTGTGTTTCTCATAGTAAAGTTCAGAGGACGGAAAACCTTCCTCATACCCATGTGTCATACATTTCTTGAAAAAAGAAGATAGCATTCTTTTTTGTAGCAAAAAAGGCTTTATTATACCCTGGCTGTGTCATGCATTTATGCCATCTGCCCAGGCTTGTACGGATTGAAGTTTCTGGGCTATGTTCAGAAACTTTGCTTAAGGAATACACAAAGAAAGCCTTAACAATTATTATCTTGGTAAAGATTTCAAAAAGAATGAAAATGTCCAGGAGCAGCTGCAGATGAATGCCTGTAAGAGTTTCATTGTTAAGGGGCACCGGGTAGCTCAGTCGTTGGGCATCTGCCTTAGGCTCAAGTCATGACCCCGGAGTCCTGGGATCGAGCCCAGTATCGGGCTCCCTACTCAGCAGGAAGCCTGCTTCTCCCTCTCACACTCCCCCTGCTTGTGTTCCCTCTCCGGCTGTGTTTCTCCCTGTCAAATAAATAAATAAAAGCTTAGAAAAAAAGTTCATTGTTAAGAACGACTAACTGGCTGTTTCAGATGAGCAATTATTATGATAATAAAGAAGTAGATTATAATTCTAGTTTAAATCTGAAGTGGGCACTGAATTTTTATTAAACATATTTTCAGTATTTATCTGGCTGAGTTTGTGAACTTTTTCCTATAAGGATTTAAGTTCCTCAGTTTTATACATAATACATGCATACATATCATAGGTTTTTAATAAATACATTATTTTGCATTGCTGGAATAAATCATACTTTGCCGTGATTCATTTAAGACACATGGGTATATTTGTTTAATATTTATTTGAAATTCTTTTTCCTCTTTTTTATTTTATTGAGGTATAATCAACATAAAATGTTATATTAGTGTTAAGTATACAACATAATGATTCAATAATTGTATATACTGAAAATTGATCACCGCAATAAGTCAGGTAACATCCATCACCATATATAGTGGCAAACATACACAGTAAGCATTCTTCCCAGTCACCTTCAATTAAAAAAACTGTATTATACATGGCTTTATATAATATACACTTTTAGTCAATAATATATTTTTCTGTTAGTAACTAGAAATGTATATTATTTTAACACATCTTTTCTTATGATGAGAACTTTTAAGGTATGTCCTCTTAGCAACTTCCAAATGTGCAATACAGTATTATTAACATATTAACCAGACTGTACATTATACCTCCAGACATTTTATAACTGAGAGTTCGTATTTTTTGCCCCCTTTCAATCACCTCCCACCCCCCTTTTTTTCTCTATTTTTAAGTGATTGTTCCTATAGATTTAAAGTTCTGTTCCTTTGACAAAATACAACACCCGTTCCTGATCAAAACTCTCCAAAGTATAGGGATAGAGGGAACATTTCTCAACCTCATAAAATCTATCTACGAAAAACCCACAGCGAATATCATCCTCAATGGGGAAAAACTGACAGCCTTTCCTCTGAGATCAGGAACAAGGCAGGGATGCCCACTCTCACCACTACTGTTCAACATAG
>PITA01022362.1:0-30387 GCA_004023965.1 Spilogale gracilis | reverse complement strand
GGTGATAAGATTTATATGGTACAAAGCTGTTACAGGGTAAAGAAAGGGTTATCAAGGGTGAATGAAGAGGTCAAAAAGCAAAGCCCAACCTATATGACCCCCAAGACCAGTACTTATAGAAGTAAAGACAGTTACACAGGCACACTGACAAACTAGAGTGGGAAGGTGAGCGCAGACATTCCTTGTGGGCAAGGAATGCATTTCAGACGCTGCAGAGTTTATCTTGCTTTTATTGTTGGCGGAGCCCACTTTCAAATGATATAGGGGGATTGGAATTGGTTGTATATAGTGGTAGTATTGAATAGGGATGTGGGATTGACTTGGAGCTTGTATCTACATGTACATGTAAAAGAGAGAATAAAGGAAAGAGGAGAGAAGAAAGGGAGAAACAGAGAGAGCTAACAGGGAAACAAGAGCAAACAACAAAAGCAGAAAATACAGGGGTGTGTTTGAATTTCAGGGTAAAAAGAGAAAGAAAAAAAAGAAAAAATAGAAAAAAGAAAAAAATTTAAAAGAATAAAAAAATATATATATATAAAAAGTAAAAAATGTTATGGGGTGTTGTATTGGGTATCCCGTTGTGATAAGAAGGGGGATAAAAATTGAAAGAAGAAAAACCGTGAGAGTGTAATTTCAAGCTTAAAGTGTAAGCTTTAAAAGTAAAAATAGAAAAAAGTTTAAAAAAGTAAGTGAGGTGGAAAATTTTATCAGTGAGTTGTAGAGTTTTTGGTACTTGTAGTCAGTGCCAGGCGTTTAATAAATTGCCTTTCCCCCGATTTGGGGTTTTGCATTGGAATGTTGTCCTCCTGAGCTTCTGGCGTGCTTTCTGGGGGCGGGGCGTGTGGTTCCCCTTCAGTCCTTCTACCTAGGCTGAGTCTCTCGGCCCCCCTGCTAGAGGCCTGTCTCCATGGCAACCAGACTATCAGGCTGCAATTCTCTGGTAGCAGAGCGTTGTTCTTTTGCGTCTTTTTTCAGCAGTTGAGGAAGTCAAGTCGGAGCAGGATGTCTGTGCCCCGACCTCCCTCCCAGAGGGAGCCTCTACACAGGGAGGTGCTCTTTCCAGCCTCCCAGTCGGCAGTCTGTCACAGCTGGGCTGGTGCAGATGTTGTATTGATCTCTGCCCCCGCCCCCACTTGTCGCTTCACTCCCGCACCTCTAAGCCACAACTCCTTTTGGATCGCACGACTTTGTCTGCCCCCAGGGACCTGGGGCCTCTCCAGTCCCACAAAAGTCTGTAAAAAACGTTTTCCCCTGGGGGGGTTTACACGCGGCCCACGGTGTGGAGAGCAACGGGAGAGAAGGGCAGGATAGAATCCACTCCCGCTGCTTTCTTGGCAGCTGTGGCGGCTCAGGGGGAGGCAGGCGGAGGCAGGCGGAGGCAGGCCCGGGCGGCTGCGCGCGTGCCGGGGCCGGGGCCCGCCGGGGCGGAGGGAGTCCGGGCAGCGGGAAAAGAAAGAAAATAAAAGATTTTTAAAAGTCTCCTTGCCTTGCCCCGGGGTTAGCTGTGTTTAGCTTCTTTCTAGCCCCGATTCAGGCGGTAATCTGCTGTTATTCCTCACTCACAGAGCACTTTCGTTTTGGGGTATTTGTTTTCAATGGTTCAGCTCTGCGGGCTTCCTCCCCCACTCCCCTGTCTCTGGGGGCAAGCCTCCAGACCCTCCAGTTTGTTTCTACCTTTTTGCCGATGTTCTTTGTCTCTCGTGGTGGTCCAGAAGTGGGAAATATCACATTTCAGGCTGGTTTCATGGGTGTTCACGGTGGTCTTGTAGTGGTTTTTTTGCTGGAATTCAGCTCTCTTCCGGGAACTCCCCGAAATGCGGTCACCTGGCCTTCCGCCATCTTGACCCCTAAATTTCTGATTGCTTTTTCTTCAAGAACTGCAGAATTTCCATTTGAATTTTATCAAGGGTGATTTTTCTATACCTTTAGGAGCAAAATACTCATGCTCTACCTCACTACCTATGTTTAAGAAAACCTAACCTTGGGGCGCCTGGGTGGCTCAGTTGGTTAAGCAACTGCCTTCGGCTCAGGTCATGGTCCCTGAGACCCGAGATCGAGTCCCACATCAGGCTTCCTGCTCAGCGGGAAGCCTGCTTCTCCCTCTCTCACTGCTTATGTTCCCTCTCTAGCTGTGTTTCTCTCTGTCAAATAAATAAAATCTTTAAAAAAAAAAAAAAAGAAAAGAAAAGAAAACCTAACCTTGGGTCATCCCTGCCATCAGTTTTCCCTGTCTCTGCACTCAAGCAAATAAACCCCATTTGCAGAGTCACACTGCAGAGCAGACAGGAATCATGTTAACAACTTCCAAAATGCCCTCAGTGGTTGATAGAAATTCTTCTCTAGTCAGCATGCTAGCCAACATTAACTCTGCTTTTTCTTTCCTGGCCTATTGTTCTTTGTCCAACCATGAAATAGTTGTCCACAGAGCCTACCACATTCTCTTTTCAGTTTATTTTCTTTTTCCTAGGCAGTTTTACCCACATCCACGATTTCAATTAAGTCTCCATGCCAATGACTCTGATCCACACCCGGCAGCCAACTGCTTACTCAAATCTTCACTTTTATGTCTTAAACACAAGTCAAACTCACCATGTCCAAGATTGAATTCATGATCTGCTCTCCTAAGGTTGGTCTTTTTCCAGCATTTTGTATGCTAGACCATAGAAAGCTTATTAGCCCATTACCAATTCCAAATTTACCTCTTAAATGTCTCTTGAATCTGTTCAGGTCTTTCCACTCCTACTGTTAACACCTTAGATCAAGTTACCATAATTTTTTATTTGGCTTCAGCAAGAGTCTACCTGAAGTATACCCAACATTCTCTCTGATATCTTCCAATATGTCCTCTACCCTTAAGATAAAATGATCTTTTCAAAGTGCAAATCTGATTATGTCATCTCCTGCCTAAAATCCTTTGAAATTTGTGTTGCCCTTCAAATAAAGATCGAAATCCTTACCAATACCCTATATTCTTTGTCCATGGCCTCCTCTCATCCAATTTCTGAGCTTCAGCTTCACTAAATTATTCCAGTTCCCTAAATATTCATGTCCCTTCTGAAGCCCTTTCCACATCCTGTTCACTCTGTCCAAAATTGGCCTTTTCCTTTCACCTAACTGATTCCTATTTATTCTTCAGCTCTCAGCTCATGTCACTTCCTCCTGGAAGCCTACCTGTTGACTACTACTCTCTCTCATAGACGAGGAATTCTATCTTTTAGTGTAATGATTTCAGTTTTTAATTAAATATTCATAATGTTAATTACTTGATGAATATGTTTCCCCACTATACCACAGCTCTGAGAGAGCAGAGACCCTATCTGGTCATTACATTCCCAGCTCCTAGTGGAAGACTTAGCATATAACATGTATGGGTTTAGGAAGACAGACTTGGTAAACAAATTGCCTTGTTTAAATTTCAGCTCCATTCAACATATACTAGGATCACCAAACTTTTCCTACTCTGCTAATGCTGCTCCAACTCCCACCTTCCACCACTACCTAAGGACCCTGCCACCTATAGATTTTACATGGTATGATTCTACTACTTGGACAGTTGAACAGGGACTTGAATCCTGAGCTGAAGAAAGCTAATCATAGGCCTGATCTAATTATATGCAATCCACATCCTTGCCTAATCACATACTCTTTTGGGAATTTAAACCAAGAAACATGGAAATAATTTGCAACTGAGTTCTGGAAGCTGGCATAGAACAGCTATTATATCAAGTTGCTGGTAACTCCACAGTAGGTAATTTGTATGCTGATCTTACAGAAGACCAGAAACAAGGTCTAAGCAGAGCAACACTTGGAATGTGGCTACATTGTAACAACATACCAACATTACACCAACAACTGTGATGACCTAACAGTTCATGTTCATGCTGCTGAACATCCCAGCAGCAGCTGGAGCTGAGAACACTCACTCCAATACCTCTGAGCTCTGCCTAGCCTTATGGTAGATCCTGCTCGAAACGCCATGAGATTCTCCTTACTCCTCCCTATGTAACCTTAGTTAAATTCTACTTATGTTGCAACCAAAGAGCCAAAAGAAAACATACACACACCAATTTCAAATTCTCTTGTCCCACCTTCAGTAGATAAACAATTCTCTCCACTGTTTCTGAATTACTCCAACCTTCTTGGGTGCTTTTCTGCAAATCCTTCTTTGTAAAACATAAAAAATCTACTTTTCCCTTCTCTCAATCTAGCTAAGACTTTCAAACACTCTTTAGAAACAGTTTCAGGCTTCTGAATGCAAATTATATAATTAGTACCTCTCCACTGAACAGGGAAGCCATATACCCAGAAATATTCTTTCACCCATATTTCTAAACCTCACAGACCTGATTATAGATAAAAAGCAGTCATCAGCAGTAGCCCAACAATAAAAGGCACTTTCCTTGGGGAATAACAAAGAAATCAAAGTTCCCAACATCTTCCCTGAGATAGTCTACAATTTAAACTGAAAAATTCCATCTTAAAATTTATTCAGACTAGGCAACAATTCAGAGTACTGAACCAGAAGAAAACTATTCAAAGATTTTGTGAAAGCTGTTTATGGTTTGAAAACCAATTGTGAAATCTTTGATCTTCCATTTTTTTATTCAGACAGGAAATTAAAATTTTAGTGGCCAGATTCATGCTGAGAACTGCACAAAGAATGCCAGTTTGTAGCTTCTGCTTTGGTTTCCATGCAAACCCCAAAGTGGTTTTAAAGCTTCTCAAAGGTATAACACCTTTAATTCCAGTCCACATATCTTTGTTCTTCTTTATTCAAATTAGGTATCGATGTTTCAAGAATTCTTGAATGTTTTTCCTTACCTTCCCTTAAGTCACTATTATTTTAACTAAATCGCCCTTTTAAGCTTTCATATAATTAAATCTATACTTATTTACAGAACAGAGAAAGCATTGGTCCTAAAGCCTGGGAACTGAGATCAAATCCATTTCTTCCACACAACCTCATTGTCCAAGTCATTTAAAGTACATGAGCCTGTTCTTCATGTATAAATATAACAATATCTATATCTCACTAATCGTGAGGGTCAAATGAGGAAGTATAAAGTATGTAGTAAACTTTGAAGCACTCTAGAAAAATTAGGCACTACACCAACATGCAGTCCATCATCTAAAATAGGCAAGTCATGGAGCACCTGGGGGGCTCAGTTGGTTAAGCAACTGCCTTTGGCTCAGGTCATGATCCTGGAGGCCTGGGATTGAGTCCCACATCGGGCTCCCTGCTCGGCAGGAAGCCTGCCTCTCCCTCTCTCACTCCCCCTGCTTGTGTTCCCTCTCTGACTGTGTTTCTCTCTGCCAAATAAATAAAGTATTTAAAAAAAAAGAAGAAGAATAGCTCAAATCAATACCTAACATCAAACATTAAGGAACTAGAAAAAGAGACTAAATCAAAAGCTAGCAGAATGAAGGAAATAATAAAGATGAGAGTAAAAATAAATGAAATAGAGAAAAACAATAAATCAATAAACCAAAAGTTGATTATTTGAAAGGATCAAACTTGACAAGGATGCACTAGAAAAAAAGACTCAAATTACTAAAATAATGAATAACAATGATTTTGTATCCTACAAGCTTTACTGAATTCATTTCTTAGCTCTACTAATTTTTACATGTACTACACTTTAGGATTTTCTATGTATAAGACTGTATAATCTGTGAATAAAAATAACTTTACTTCTCCTTTCTAATTTAATGTCTTTTCTTTTTCTTGACGAACTTTTCTGGCTAGCACTTCCAGTATAATGTTGAATGAAAACAGTCAAAGTGGGTATCCCTGGGAGCGCCTGAGTGGCTCAGTTGGTTAAGCGACTGCCTTCAGCTCAGATCATGATCCTGGAGACTGGGGATCAAGCCCCGCATCAGGCTCCCTGCTCCGCGGGAAGCCTGCTTCTCCCTCTCTCACTCCCCCAGCTGTGTTCCCTCTCTGGCTGTGTTTCTCTCTGTCAAATAAATAAAATCTTAAAAAAATAAAATAAAATTAAATTAAATTAAATTAAATTAAAATAAAATAAAATAAAATAGGCAAGTCACATTTATTGTTTTTCTGGCTGGTTAAGATCAGCCATTATTTTGTCTTCCTCCCCCCCCCCAATACTTTGTTTCATTTAAGTGCTACCAGACAAGAGTAAAGGCATTTTTGCATGCTGAAAGTGTATTAGCAAACTGATATAAGTGCTTCTAGTTTCAAGATGGTAAAACTGAGCACAATCAGAAATATCACTCTCACATGACAAATCCTAGAAATGATACAAAGATACCTTTAAAATAAAAAATAAATACCCACTTAAAAACAGGAAGAGAAATTCTCAGAGTAACAGAAACTATCTATGAACAGTTATCATTTGAAGAAGGAAGTATAAAAAAAAAAGGAAGAGGAAGTATCAACCCAAGATGCAAAGGAAGCCCAGGAGGAAATTCACACACAAAAAAATGGAACTGAGGGAATTCAGTACACAGAGGTAGGAAAGGTCTCCAGAAAAGAACAAGCACTGAAAAAATGGACTGGAGGATTAGCCTACTAAGAAGCTGGCAGATACTATGGATTCATCCACCCATTCTTACCCCACAGCCACACTCCACTTCCCACCTCCATACCACCTTTCCCTGAATCCCACACACATATAAGTCTAATAGTAGCAATGCTTTGAATAGAGAGAGGTGAGAGGGACCCCAAGGGGACCCCAAGTGGCTGGCAACAGGGAAGAATGAGCAGCCAACAGAATGCATTATACCTGTTGGAATATAATCTCAACCATTTCTCTACTGTCACTGACCAATACAAACTCCTGTAAGAACTTTATCTTCTTCCATAAAGTGAACTGCAAAGATAGCTGCCAGCTTCCAGGAAGTCTCAAGTGTCCCAAATTCAAACATAAAATGAAAGTTTAAAAATAAAATTACCTGGAAATCATTGAGCATCAATATCATTAGAAATAAGAGGCAAGAACTTATATCAGAAGAATAAAGCTGATAGGACAGGACTCTAAAGTAATTAGCATAATTAATATTTTAAGGAGATATGTGAAATATTATCTAGGTAAATCAAGAATAAAAACCAATTTTAAAACTTGGAAATGTCGAGCTTTCTGAAGCAAACTTTGACAAAATTTATCAAAGCAGTAAAAGTATGCATCATTTGTATCTAGCAATTACACTTCAATGAATCCTTCCTAAGGGAGTAACCAATGGTATATACAAAGATTAGTTACAATGACAGTCATTGAAGCACATTAATTGTGGCAAAAAGTTTGAAATTTCCTACCTGTCAAAAAACAGGGGACTGCTTAAATATAAACAATACCAACATGATGCATCCACCCATTAGAAATAGAGAGGCAGAGTCAAATCACTGTCATAAACCTGAAACTAATGTAACATTGTACACCTGAAATTAATATCAACTATAATTTTTTTAAGTCAGTATAGGGTGCCTGGGTGGCTCAATGGGTTAAGCCTCTGCCTTTGGCTCAGGTCATGATCTCAGGGTCCTGGGATTGAGCCCTGCATTGGACTCTCTGCTCAGTAGGGAGCCTGCTTCCCCTTCTCTCTCTGCCTTCCTCTCTGCCTACTTGTGATCTCTCTTTGTGTCAAATAAATAAATAAAATTTTTAAAAAAAAGGTCAGTACAAAGTAAGCCAAGATTAAAAATAATTCAATAATTAAGTCAAATTTCCACAATAAATCTAGATACCCAATGGGGGAAAAAAGAAGAAAGAGAGCAAGAAATAGAAAGGTAGGAAAATACTTCAAAGAATGGGTAAATGCGGGGTGCCTGGGTGGCTCAGTTGGTTGGGCGACTGCCTTCAGCCCAGGTCATGAGCCTGGAGACCCGGGATCGAGTCCCACATCGGGCTCCCTCTCTCACTCCCCCTGCTTGTGTTCCCTCTCTGGCTGTGTTTCTCTCTGTCAAATAAATAAAATCTTAAAAAAAAAAAAAAAGAATGGGGAAATGCTTACAATAGAAGTTGAAAAGGCATATAAAACATGTATGCATGAATAATACACTAATATGTATAAGTATGAATAATACACTAGTATGTATAAGTAATACTAATATTAACACATTAGCATTATGAATATTCCATTTTTAATAAAAATATATATGTGCACATACACCCATGCATTCACAGACCTTTAAAAACAACCTGGAAAAATAGAAAAAAAATAAACCAACATGTTAAAAGTATGAGCATTCTCCCCTCCCCCAGCCCCAGCATGCTTAGATTGTGGGTAATTTTGCTTGTCTTCTTTTTATCTCTATTTTCCACATAACCTACAGTGAAAAGAAATTCCCAATTTTTTTTTCCCTAAAATGATCAAACTTACATCACCCTAATTCTGACTTCTGATCTGTAAACTTTCAGAAGATGCATTTGGGAAGAGCAGCAACAGAATACAGACTTCCTGTACTGGGCTGAAAGCCGAAAACATAGCTTCCCAAAGTGGGTAAAATTTTCCCAGGACTAAAAGTATTTCAAGGATTTCAAGAAAGCTATCTCAACATCTGTGCTGATTCTAAGATTCTCTCAGAAGTTTGAAAACTCTCCCACACATATCTGGCCCATGAGGTATAAAAGTAAGAATGTAAGAAATATTTTTCAAGTTCTGTGCTGGTTTGGCTCATGAATTTCAACAGTGAGGGCTAATATGGTCCCCAAGGAGGTGAAAATTGGTTGACAGAGGGACAAAACAATCTTAGATATTATTAAAATGGCTCATGGCCCCCCAAAGCTCAATCCTACCTGACAATATAAACATATATAAAGTTTCTCTCCAGTGCTAAAATGAAATAGGGTGGGGGACAAGTTATTAGGGGAAAAAAATCTAAAAGGCTTCTGGGATAAGGGAGACAATAATGAAAAAAGGGTGAGAAACACTGGATCAGCTATAGGAATATAAAACCCAAATTCTTTTTTCAAATATCCTCTCTTGGTTAGGTGACTAAGAGCATTCACAACTTTTATTTATTTTTTATTACCCATTTTCACACATATATGTTCACATGTTCCATTGTTTTAGAAAACTCAATTTACTCTTCAACAATTTGCTAGTATACTGAAGTTTGTAGACAAAAGGAATAATACTTTATAAAATGCTAGATTTTTTTCTAAACATTGTGTTGCTTTCTGTTTTCAAATTTAAGTGTTTGAAGCTTTGAAGAAGTATCTACTGACAACTATTAACTTAGTTAATAATAAAATAATAATAATAAAAGTTTTTCCAGGGGCTCCTGGGTGGCTCCATCATTAACGGTCTGCCTTCAGCTCAGGTCATGATCCTGGAGTTCTGGGATCAAGCCCCACATCAGGCTCCCTGCTTGGCAGGAAGCCTGCTTCTCCCTCTCGCACTCCCCCTATTTGTGTTCCCTCTCTAGCTGTGCTTCTCTCTGTCAAATAAATAAATAAAATCTTAAAAAAAAAAAAAGTTTTTCCAGAAACTCCACCCCAAAGATTTCCATTTATTTTTCTCTGGCCAGAACTGTGATGCATGGCCACTCCTCATAAAAGTAGTTCAAGAGAAGAGACCATTCTGGTCTCTCTGATCACATGTCAGCCACACTTAGAGTAGCCGACCCTCCTTTATGCTGATTTGTTCTTACAATGGCGTAAGCACTGAGAATAGAGCAGTGCCCCCCCCCAAAAAAAATCCACAAAATCTCCCCATCTGGGCTTATAATGGCCTGTGTGCTTTCTTCATGAACTTCCTAAAATTCTATTTTTTGTGTATTTGCTTATTATGTCTTCCCCTCTAGAATATAAGCTTCAAGAGGGTACAGAGTTTGTTTTATTCCCCTCTGTATCCAGAATGCCTAGAACAATAGTTCCTGGCATACAAAAAGATATGTAAATATATCAACAGTAAGGAAATAAGACTAAGGGAATTGAAGGATCTCTACTCAAAAATAGCTTGTTGACAACAAAGCTAATGTATTAAGAATCTCTGACACAAAAGAAAGACATAATCTCTTTAAATTCTTTACCAGTGGTGCTAAGGTTACTGCCATTGATTCTGACTGGTAGCAGATCACGAAAGCCAATTACAAGCAGCAATGTTCAATCAGGCTTTCAGTGATATCATATTGGTAACCTGATAAGGCTATTGTGGGAGTACTTACCCCATAGAACCTTACAGATGCCACAAAGAGAGCTAGCTGCCAACATTTAACAACACGGGATATCTCTTTGCCATCCCACTTCCTTGTCCATTCATGCTGAATGCACTTACATGAGTGACCCAGACTTCTGTCCCTAGGAGCGGTCCCTATTTTGCTGCTTCTATGAGACGCTGAGTTTTCAGCATGGTGCCCTCCTCTTGCTTTCTCCACTTTATCAAATCTCTCAATCTTTGAACAAGGATCACATGTGGCTCAACAAGGGTGGGGCAAACCAGTAACTAAAAATTGTGACTACTCAGCAAGCAAATCAGGCACAATCACCAGGGTACAGGGGGAGAAAGAGAACAGAATTTACAACCAGCTCTGTGTCTATGAAAATGGGCAGGGGCAGAGCTTTTATTGAAAGACAGCTTTTGGTTGGCAATCCTGGTCTTACTCCAAAGATGCCTAAATCCTCTTGTTCTTTTTATATGAGGACATTTAGTGCTGGACTGACTCTACTTACTATTCCCCAGGGGACATTCAATGGAACTTGTACTCCAAAACACTGAATACCTGAATAAAAATTACATGAGAGTGCTATAAAATAATTACATAAAATGGCTGCTTCCACGGCAAAATTAAACACAAGCTACATTTGTTTCGCTTTATTTTGTTCTTGCTTTACAGAGTGTATATTTGATCCATGAGCATAAAGTATAACTTTTCTTCCTTCCATAAAGTTAAAAAAATGCTAGCATTAATTAGATTTCCAACAATACACCCTCAGGTATGCATAGGTTACTTATTTTTTCCATTTATTATTTCCCCGCCACCTCCCCTCATTCAGTCTCTCATAGTCTGGGTCAGATTGCCCAGTAGGCACCGAGATATGTAAGGGATAACCTAGGACAAAAGTGAGGGAGGAAGCAGTAATGCCACCTAACATCACATCTCTAAGGCCTTCACATCATGGTGGTAACCCTACACCACTGTCATAGTGTATGGAGGGGCACATGTTTGTGCTCTGCTGGTAATAAGCAAAGACAGGAATCAGGACTAATGTAATAAAGCACGAACTAGGTTTCTGATGTCTTACACTTGCCAGCTCAGTCAATTATCACAGCAGCCAGCATTATTTGTATTATTAAAAGCAAAATGCTTATTCTCTGAAACAACTGTAATATCAAAAGTCTCCCCATAGTAACACACTCAGCTTTCCTCAATGTCACCTACTGTCTCCCACCTGTGAGTGGGTTCTCGGATAACCACTGAACCACTTAGCTGTCTTAAATCTTCTACAAATGCAGTGTGTTCAGTCTGGAATTATTTCCTTGATGTATAGTTCTGCTTTCTCCTTATCTACCCTCCTAGAAAGTCACACCTGCAGTTTCTTTGAAGCTCCCTCCTTTAATCCAGAAATGCCAGCATCAGACTCTCCCACACAGTATCTAAAAATATGCTCCAACCCCAGTATGTTTTCTTTCTCTCAACACTAAGGTTAGAGGTCCCTTGTGTAGAGGGACCTTAGATATTACCAATTGTTCCTCCTAATTACTAGGCACAAAAAGCCCGTTTCAGCAAGAGCTTGCAGAATCAATTGCTAATCTCCACTCCTCATCTCAAATGAAACTGTTTTTAGTTCTCTTAAAGAACATATTTCCAGAGGTCTTGACTTCAATATCCTAAAGTAAGCCAGAGCCTATAGGAGCATAGGGGGCTATGCAGCAGGGGTTCGGAGATCAATACTTTCTTTGGCTAGTTCAACTCAGCCACACCTTCCACAAAAATTAAAAGAAATATACAATCTTGACAAACATGAACAATCTATGATAATCAAGCACGGTATACTTATACCAATTACTACAAGTAATTAAGAATATTTGGACTTTGAAGTGGCCTAGGTTTGAATTTCAGCTCTGCTATAAGTACATTAATCTCTTTCCAAAGCCTCAGTTTTCTCATCTGTAAAGTAGAAACAGCAATAGAACCCAGATCACAGAGCTATAATGAGAATTAAGTAAGATCATGTGCTTAACAGAAAACCAAATACATAGTTTTCAAAGAATATTAGTTATGATTCTTTGTTTTTACATGGTAACTTTTATATATCTTCTTTAGCATAATATTGTTTCCAGCAAGCATCTGTGACCTTACTAACAATATAACAGCACATCACAAACTGAAGAGCATCCCTCCTGTGATGGCCTTTGTCCACCCCTGACAGTTCTTCTCCTAATCCTCAGACTCTGTCTAGTCCAGGGAAGTTCTTGCCAGGACTTCCTAAAGGGTAGTTTCTAGTACTACCAAAAGAAAGAATCACTTTCTGGGCTGAGTTCCCTGACACCTCTGGATAGTTGTCTTCTTGATACACAAGTGATTTTTTTCCCCCTCATTATGTTCTAGAACCTTGAGTCTTTATTGCCACTAATCACTATACCTACCTCCCCATTATATCTTCTCTGCATACTAGAGTGATTTTTTTGCATATGGGCACTTAGAGGAGGAAAAAAAGAAAGAGAGAAAGCTAACATTTATACAGTGAGTAGTTTTCTATAAATTTATTTGATCCTCGCCTCGTGAAAGTCATATAAATAATAAGAAAAGTGACCCCTTGGCTCCTACCCTCACCACTGATTATAAATAAAATGTTAAATACCTTGTAACTTAATATAAGGAGGTTTCGAAGTCTCCTGGGATACCTACTCAGCCAGGGCTTAGGTTTTTATTTTTGTCTGGGTTTGTGTTTTAATATGTGCTCAATTATCTTCCAATAACTTCAGGTGGCTTATGACAGAAGACTTATAAATTGTGGCAAATAAAATTAGAGTTCAAAAATATGAAAATGATAAGGATTTTCAAACTGTAATTTTTCAGGGGTGCCTGAGTGGCTCAGTTGGTAGATCTCGGGATCATGAGATGAAAGCTTACACTGAATGCTTACCATTTGCCAAGCACTCCCCTGGGCAGTAAGAATACAGTAATGGAGTTATCTGCTCGCTCACCTCCTGGGCGTGTAGCAACAGCCAGGCCTGCCACACCTCTATGTTCCCAGCATCCTTCAGCTTCTCAGACTCCTGGGCCAGGTGTGTGTGTTTGCTCCATGACAAAGGGCCCTTGCTTTTGTAGGACACCCATATCAATAAGAATGACAAGATGGAAAAACTCACCTCAAAAAAGAGAAGAGGACGCACTGACTGGCAGAGACATAATCAATATGAACATAAATAAAATGTCAGAACTGGAGTTCAGAATAATTATTTTAAAACACTAGCTGGGCTTGATAAAAGCACAGAAGAATCCCTTTCTGAGAAATAAAAGAACTAAAATCTAATCAAGTTGAAATTAAAAAGGCTATTAATGAGATGCAATCAAAAATGGAGGCTCTAATTGCTAGAATAAATGAGGCAGAAGAGAGAACTAGTCATATAGAAGACCAAATGATGGAGAATAAAGAAGCTGAGAAAAAAATAAGCAACTACTGGATTATGAGGGGAGAATCTGAGAGATAAGTGATACCATACAGTGAAACAATATTAGAATAACTGAGATACCAGGAGAAGAGGAAAGACAGAAGAGGGCAGAAGGTATACTGGAATAAATTATAGCAGAGAACATTACTATTCTGGGGAAGGAAACAGGTATTCAAGTCCAGGGGGCACAGAGAACCCCCCTCAAAGCCAATAAAAGTAGATCAACAATTTGATCTATAATAGTGAAGCTTGCAAATCTCAGAGATGAAGAGAAAATCCTGAAAGCAGCTCAGGACAAGAGATCCATGACTTACAAGGGTAGAAACACTAGACTGGCAGCACACCTATAAACAGAGACCTGGCAGGCCAGAAAGGACTGGCATGATAGATTCAGGGTGCCAAATGGGAACATAGTGATGAATAAACAGACAAGCATCCTGCTTTCGTGGGAATTTATATTCCCTTGGGCATAAAAGAATGGACTATGGATAAAGACAGATAATAAACAGGTGAACAAATAAATAAATATTCATTTGTAATAGTGGTAAGTGACATAAAGAAATTTTTAAGAATTGAGGTGACAGAGTAATGATATGGCTACCCTGACTGGGTTTCCAGGGAAGGCTTTCCTGAGAAATTGATATCTGATCTGAGATGTATAACAATATAAAAGAACCATGTGTGCAGAGATAAGGGAAGACTATTTCCTCAGGAAGGCAGGAAATAAGGAGACCATACATACAACTTAACCAGAGAACCAGATCTAGTATCTATTTATCGGAAAGAGAATGGTTTGATTAAGTCAAACTTAAAGCACTTTGCTACTTCATACTCTCATACCTGCAGAAGAGTCCTAGAAACAAGCAGAAATGATCATTAAAGATGGCTGTTGAAGAAGGCAAATGAGTTTTTCAGAATGAAGTCACTCAAGTTTTCTCACTGTCTTAATGAAATCTATCAAAACTTCCAACCCAGTAATGGAAAAAAAAAAAAGGTAATTCAGACAAAATATTTCAATAAACATAAATATATATGAAAAATCTTCAAGGCATCAAAGAACTAAAAGACCAGCAGAAAAACCAAGACATGACTGAGGAGCACACAGAAAGCCAAAGAAATTAGTCTCACATTTAAAACCACTTTTTTCTGAGACCGGAAAGAAACTTTCACCTAGGAATAAGGGTAAATAAAAAGATATCCACCCCACACAGATAGCAGTCCAACTTTGACTATTCTGGATGACTCTTAGGCACTGAAAAATTGGCACCATATTATTTCCATTGTACTAAGCAGTGTCATTACATGACTGTCAACGTGGCAGAGGAAATTAAAAATGTCTCTAGGACATTATACCATGTGAGAGTCCTCAAGTTATTTTCAAAAATAATTTTTCAAAAACAATGTCCTGGATACAATCAAATACAACCAAGCATTATAGCATTATATAGTTATAATATCACTGTTATACATCTGCAACTAATATAATATTGTGTGTCAACTACACTTTAATAAATACGTTTCAATACATATATGAGTGTGCATATATATATCCAATATTTATATACACACACACACACATATATATATATGTGATATATATATATATATATCACTAAAAACATAAGAAAAGATGGTGCACTGGGTTGAATAGCATGTCTCTGGAGAACTCTGACTGATACAGGTCAATTAAACTACACAAACAGACAACAGAAATCAACCCCAAAGTACTTCCCAATATTGACTTTATCAGACTCCAACATTAAAACAACTACACTGAACATGTTCCAGGAAATAAAAACCAAGCTTAAAATTTTCAGTAGATTACTGAAAAATAAAAAAAGTAACACAGTAGCACCACCTAGGTGGTTCAGTCAGTTGAGCATCCAACTCGATCTCAGCTTTAGTCTTGATCTCAGGGCTGTAAACTCAAGCCCACCTTTAAAATAAAAAACGTAACATGATAGATTTGAAAAAAAACCAACCAAAATAAATAAATATATATAAGTAAATATATATTTATATATAAATAAAATATATATTATATAAGTATATTATATTAGCATGTAAATATATATTATATTAATATGTAAATATTATAAAAATATATTAGTGTATTATATTAATATGTAAATATTATATAATATATATTTTTAAAAATTGGAACACTGAAAATAAATTACAAAAAAGAAAGAACCAACCAAAAATTGTACCACTAGATAAAACCGAAAAAAATGACCTAATGGATGGGTTTAAAAGTACATTAGACACAACCAAAGAGTAAATTATTCCATGGTAAAATGTATCAGGAGGAAATATCTATGGAGAGACAAAAGGAGAGAAAACAGTGGTGGGGAAAGGTAAGACAAAAAAGAGGTAACAGTGAGAAGCTGTAACATACAGGAAACTAGAGTTGCAAAAGAAGGGGAAGGCAGAAGCAATACTGAAAAAAGACAAAGATGATGAATGTTTTAAAAAAACAATGAAAGACATTAATTTACATATCTAAGAAGTCCAATAAATTCCAGGTGGGATACATAAAATAAAGTTTACATCTAGACACATCATATTTGAAATGCAGAATATGAAAGACAATGAGGAAATGCTGCCAGAAAAAGAAAAACAGGTTACCTAAGGAGAAGCAACAGCTATACTTCTCCCAGACCTCTCAACAGCAGCAATGGAAGCTAGAAGAAAGTGGAAAAAGTTTTGAAAGTAATGAAATATAGTACTGTCAATTTAAAATTCTATACCCAGTAAAATTTATTCTTCAAGAATAAAGTTAAAAGAAAGATAGTTTAACTCAAAAACTGTGAAATTGAACCACAGGTAGACCCGTTCTTAAAGAAAACTAAAAAATATGATTTGAGCTGGAAACAGATATAGAATCCCAAAAGGAAGACTGGAGAGATGGGAAGAAATGAATAACCACAAGAATGTGAACCCTAAAGATAAATCTAAATGAATACTATAGTATAAAATAATATTAAAACCTTTTAAAATAGAAAATTATATTTAAAACATAACTGTATTTAAAATATAAAATTATAATACAAAATATCTAAGAATGGATGTCGACAAATAGAGTTAAAGTGTTGTGAAGTTTTTACATTGTCTAAGAGTAGGGTGTAAGTCTTAATTAATAATATATTTTCATAAAGCAAATAGGAATTTTTTAAATTTTAAATTTTAAGGTAGCAAATTCAAAGAATAACAAAACTGTATAAAAATGCCTTATAAAGATTTTTTTAATGGAATCAAAAAATCTCCAATCATATCAAAAGAAGAGAAGAGATAAAAGGGAACACAGAGTTAGAGGAACAAATTACAAATATACAGGATGATACCAAGCTAACTTGAAATAAATCAGCAACTACATTAAATTTAGATGAACTAAATGCTGCAATTTAAAGACAAAGGTTATCACACTGGAGTTTTAAAATAAAGAGTCATATGCTATTTATAAAGAATATATATCCCAAACCTAAGTATATAGAAAGGTTGAAAGCAAGGAATTAAAATAGATGTATCCTGCAAACATGAATCCAAATATATGTAGCTTATAAAGTCACATCAATATCAAAAAATCAACTTTAAAGCAAAAAGCATTATTTGCCATAATTCAGAATACATAAGCATGGAGCCAAGACATCAAAATTTTAACAAACACCACTGCTGATTCCTCTTACGCACTCTCAAATCTATTTGATAAGGATGCACTTTATAAGGATTATGATCTGGAAAACATAGAGAAATAAATAGTAAATCTTTAAAACCAGGATTTCCAAACCAAGACATTGACATTTTAGAGCAGATAATACTTTGTTACAGGGGACTGTCCCATACAGGATAGAACATTTCGTGGGATCTCTAGTCTCTACCCACTAGATGCTAACAGCACCACTGTAATTCCTCCGTGGTGACAACCAAAAATGTCTCCAGATACTGCCAAATGTCCCTGAAGGGAAAAATCATCTCTGGTTGAAAATTGTTGCCTTAGACCAACTTTTTTCTTACTCATTCTCACAGTCAGTTCTGATTTTGCCAGCCAGAAAAAGCCATTGTATTTGGTTGTGTGGCAAAGTCCATATCTTTCCAAGTCATCCATCCATCCTTCAGTCTACCTAGCAAGTATTCATTAGGTGCCTAGCTTGCAAGAAGCACTGTTCTAGGAGTTGGGAATATATCAGTGAAAAAAGGCAAAAATCTCTGCTTTCATAGAGCTTACATAGGGGGTGGAGTTGTAGAGTAGAAAAAACTCACTATCTAAATCAAAATCAATGCATAAATAGGCTGCCTGAGAGATACATTACTGAATTTCAGTCCAAGTCTCTTTTTAAAGTGTTTCTCATTTTTTTATTAGGTTTACTCCCTTGAAAAACACTGGCCCTCATTCTGGAATCATTTAAACTCAGCTTTTATCACATGGCAGGAAAAAAAAACAAACAAAAAACAAAAAACAGTAGCCCTGGCTCTACTCCATGAGCAAATAACCCTATGCTCCCTTTCTCTCAACAAGTGAAGTGAGTGTGTTACTTAAATTTTGGGATTTACATTTTGAAGATTAAAAAGCATCCCTTTTGTCATCTCAATCATTCTTAGCCACTTGGCTAGAACAAGCAAGTTCCAAGAGTAATGGGTGAGAGTTAAACACTATTCGCCACCCACCATACCATGTGGAACAGGGTACTCTAGAGCACTTAGAGTCAGTCATCCAGGACGAGCCCATCTCTAATTCTGATAAAAGAACACAGAGAAGTAAAAAGGCAGAACTTGGATTACTTACTTTAGCTAAGCAGGGAATATCAGTTACACCTGCAACTTAACGGAGCCCTCAATTTTTGAGCCAGAATTTTAACAAAGCCCTCACTGCATCCAGGGTAATATTTTATGAATTTTCTCTATGCATTTCATTTCAAAAAGTCTGTCTCATGAAATTTTAGAATTCAAAGGGTGAATAAAAGCAATCACATATAATTTGACACTCTCCTCCCTGCCTCCCCCCATATAAGAAAGAGCAGAAAACATGATCTCATTCTCGTAAAAGTAGTGACAGGAAAGGCATTTAGTCAAGTTTTGGAACTCTCTAATTCTCTATTAGCTAAGCTTACATCACTTACATAAAACCACAGAGGCCACAAGGGATTTTCATTAGGCAAGCATTGGCTTGTATCCCATTTTTCTTAAAGGTCAGTGAATGTTGTTTTAAATGTATACCTCCTAATAAACTGAGCCACTGAAGGCAGCACTGACACAACCAAAGAAAATATACTATTTCAAATTAAGGTCAAATTTTAGAGAGGATTTAATAAGCTTCAAGGACAGGGTACAGTTTTCCTTAATATTCAACAGAGCCAGAAAATAAACTATAGATACAAGAACAAGAACCAAGTTGATCTCTAATGTTGCTGTTCAAGAGGCAGAAAAGCAAAGGGGATGCCGTAGGCAAATGGACTTTCTCATAGGTTGCGGGGCAAAGTGGATACCTCAAACCAAATCACTAGATGGTGGAGACACTGGAGTAGATATCCTTGAACACAGCTTCATGGATACCTCCCCGCACTTCAGTTTTAAACTTTTAGGCTACTTTCTAAACATCTTGCAACAGAGTTTCAAAAGTTTGGAAAAAAGTTTTGATACAAGACAAACATCACAATTTCATTTTCCCAGGCAGTTCCTTTCTCACAGTCAGCGCTGAGCTTTTGACCACTCAAGCACATTTTTGATCGTGGACATTTTGAAATTTTATATAACCATTCTCCATGTGTTCAGTCAGTTTCACAGAACTATTTCTCTTCATCCAAAGCTAAATGGCCTCCCTGTGTGTAGCGCACATATTCGTATGTGCCTGCTCATATACAGAAATCATTCTGTTGAAGGCAGGTGACCTCATCTGTAAATTATGAGAGTCATTCAATAATAAAATACCTTTCTTGACTTGACTTTGAATAAGCACAGAAAAGTAAAGCAGAAGATACTGGGAGCATTTGTGAAATATTTAGGCTTTATGAATTAGACCAATATGAGGCTGAGGTGACGCTAAGCCAGGGTCTGTTCCATGCTAGACAAAGGCAAGTGTCCAGAATCACAACAAGATGAGCTTAGACTGGCATGGGTCAAAATCAATCAGCATCAGCTCCAAATACAGAAACCATTTTAAACTATAAGTATTTGAGGGAAGAAAAGATGTCGGGATAAACAGTAAGCAACAATTTGAGTAAAAGGTCTAAGAAAAAGGTAGTTCAGTAATGAAGGGTCTTACTTTCAGAGGAATCCAGTGTGACAATCAGAAAGCAAGTAAGCAGTAGAGAAAGTCAAGTATCACATGGTTTCACTTGCTTGCGGTGCATGAGGGGTAACCTGGAGGACAGTGGGAGAAGGAAAGTAAATGGGAAGCAGGGTAATCCAAGGAGAAAAATGAAACAACAGAGACTTTGGACACAGGAACAAACTGAGGGACTTGGAGGGAGGGGGGTGGAGGGATGGGAGAGCCTGGTGGTGGGTACTGGGGGCACCTATTGCATGGAGCACTGGGTGTGGGGAATGGGGAATGAATCTTGGAACACTGGAAAAAAAATTTAAGTAACAATAAAAAAATTAAAAAAATTTTTTTCTTTAAGTTTTTATTTATTTATTTGACAGAGAGAAACACAGTGAGAGAGGGAACACAAGCAGGGGGAGTGAGAGAGGGAGAAGCAGGCTTCCCGCTGAGCAGGGAGCCTGATGTGGGACTCGATCCCGGGTCTCCAGGATCATGACCTGAGCCGAAGGCAGTCGCCCAACCAACTGAGCCACCCAGGCGCCCCAAAAAAATAAAATTTTTAAAAAAAGAAAGCAAGTGAGCAAAGGGACAGGTCGAACAGGTGAGACAGAAATAAACAGAATCACTGGTAATGATCCAGGGAAAGAAAAATTCCCTTCAGGGAAACTGTCAATTCTGTCTTATTGTTTAACCAAGGTAGGACAGAAGACTGTAAATGGGTCTGCAGAAGAAAATAACTTGGAATAGCTACTGAGGCAAAAAACTTATGGAAAATAGAAAGGAGGGTAAGGTGCTAATAAGACTGTACCCCTCTGGTGTACCCCTGCATGTACAGATCAGTGCTTTTCCTGCTCTTGGCCAGTTAAATTCATTCAGGTGCTCTCATGGCTTTAAAAACATGCAGAAATGTCCCTGTATTTGGGATGGATTCAATGGCAGGTAGTTCAGACCAAGCTTTAAAATAAAAAGAAAATAATATTTACTATCTACCATGTGCCAAGCCCAAGGAAAAGCTTTATACGTATTATCTCATTTAATCAGTCTACATTTGCTGAACACCAACTGTTGTGTCAGACCCTTTCCTAACAATGTTATGATAGAAGTGTTATTAATATCCCCAATTTCCATATGGGAAAAAAAAGAAACATGAAGTGATTGAGTTATGTGCTCAAGGTCATACAATTAGTAAACTCTCAGGCATATTTAATTTTTGTTTGGGAACAGTGGATTCAAATAGTCTCTTAGGCATTCAAATGATTTGTGTTACTGGGAAAGTTACTTATATTTTTCTTCTCCTGTGTTTCTCATACAATGAAAGGGGAAAGTGTTTGCCCTGTTCTCAAATCTGATTTATGGTAACTCTGAAGAATTCTCAAAGGAAAAAAAAAGGGGGCACTGATAAAATGGAATAGGTGAGATAACTATTATCCCTCCCATAAATAGTCCAAGCATATTTTTCTCATGACAACACCACAGCATGAGGCTTTCTCTCCTTGTATGTTTTTTTTTTCTTATGAAAACACTATATGCCTACAGACCTTAGGGATATACAAATACTCAAGATTCTTAACTCCAACACAGAACCTATTTATGGAGGCCATACCTTCAAATGAAAGTTAATACCATGAATTTAAAACTGAAAGCAAACAGCAACTGTGGAAAACAAACCATTGGCTATGGTTTACATCTTTTAAAACCTATTTCCTCAATGTTTACTCTCAGCAAAACACTTTCCCATAAGTTACCATATTTTAAGTTATCACATTATGTGTCCTTGTAAATATTTCACCTGGACCTGAGCCTCATTTCCAAATACAACCACCTGGTGCAAATGGGAAACTTTATAAAGACAATACTTATAGACTACTACAAGTTACATGATAACGGATTTGACCAAACTTTCTTCAAAATAAAATTTAGTGTTTGAAGTGACATGCTAAAAATCTCTTCAGTGTTTATATTGCCCAATAAATAAATCTTTAAGAAGTTGTGTCAGTGGTATAATGCACCATGTGCATCCATAGAGTGCCTGGAAAAAGAGTAACATATAAAACTCAGCTTCCAACTTAACAGGCATTTCTTGTGTTCACATACCAAAATCCTAGTTTCTGTATAAAGTATCTTCCAGAGTACATAAGTACTGGATTGTTCAAGGAATGTTCCTTGAGTATCATTTTTGTCGAGGACACAGGGAAACTCTCAGAACCCAAATGCCCTGTGAGATGAAAGAATCATCTCATTTATTTGTGTAGCATAACAGAGACTACCTCTGACTATCATTCGCGACATGAAGAATTTGTTCCTCAGTATTTCTTTTTTTCTCAGAAGCAAGTTCTAATATGTGAAGAGCCCTGGGCTTGCAGCCAAAAATCTTGAGCACAAGTCCAAACTCTATCACTGTTCTACACTTCCAGCCATGGGTGCTGCGGGGATGGTCCCAGACTTGCAGCATGGGTATCACCTGAGAACTTAACAGGAACACAAATTCTCAGGCAACCCAACCTTCTGAATCAGAAACTGTACAGGTGTGGGCCAGGCCTCTGCCTTTTTACAAATCATCTGGGGACTTTGATGCCCTCTCAAGTCTAAGGGCCACAGCGGTAGTAAATTACTTCTCCAGAGCCTCAGTGCTAAACAGGAATAATAATAGATTTGTCTTTTACAACGGGTTATTCAAAATCTAATTGTTAAAAATATTTAATAACATGCAAGACTGCTTTACAAATCTGCTAATTACTAAATAATTACAAAATACTGCTTTAGAAATATAACTTTTAGCGCCATTTCTCAATCTGAAAAGTAGTCATGATAGTTTGGGCAGTCAGACTAATGGAGGACTCTGATCATTACAGAAATGTGAAGCTTTCTGTTATGTCTATGAATGTTTCATAGACATTTTGTTATAAACTTCACATCAAAACCAAATGTCATGATGCTCCCTGGTAATCATCATTAAAACTTTTTGTCACTTTTGTCAGGTCCACTTTTTCTTCAAATGACTGCAATTTGAAAAATAACTGAGTTCTTCAGGGAAAAAGGAACTACAGAAAGATCCCTGCTTAAAAGATTTTTTAAAAATTTAAAAATAATTGTTTCAAGGGAACTAAAAAACCCAGTAGTTTACTTAGCTTACAGTCTACATGCAAGACAGACTTGGAAAGAATTGCTCCACAATGTGGAATAAACTCAAACAACACCAAAGACTGCTTGGGAAAACCTGGAAGGCATCACAGGGCAGAGAGAGGTAAACTAAGACTTGCAGGATGACAAGACTTGATAGCCTTCACCAGGTCAATATTAACAAACACCAACCATTAAACATTTCAAAACCTATGTATCTTTAGAAGATAGTTTGGCAATTCCTAAGACGTGCATTTGTTGTGAGGAGCACTGGGTGTTGAATGGAGCTTATGAATCACTATACTGCACATCTGAAATTGATGTTACGCTGTATGTTAACTAACTGGAATTCAAATAAAAACTTTTCAGAAGAAGTAACATGCAATTACCACATGACTCAGCAATTCCACTTCTAGGTATATACCTCAAAGAAATGAGAACAGAAACTCAAACAGAGAGTTATATAACTCGTGTTCACAGCAGCATTATTCTCTAGAGTCAAAAGGTGGAAGCAGCCCAAGTGTCCACTGACAGGTGAGTGGAGTATGACAGATACGTACAATGGAATATTATTCAGCCTTTAGGAAGGAAGTAAATTCTGACACAGGCTAATAACATAGATGAACTTTGAAGACATTATGTTAAGTGAAATACAGTCACAAATGGATAAAGAAGATGTGGTATGGGCGGCGCCTGGGTGGCTCAGTTGGTTAAGCGACTGCCTTCTGCTCAGGTCATGATCCCGGAGACCCGGGATCGAGCCCCACATCGGGCTCCCTGCTCAGCGGGAAGCCTGCTTCTCCCTCTCTCACTCCCCCAGCTTGTGTTCCCTCTCTGGCTGTGTTTCTCTCTGTCAAATAAATAAAATCTTTAAAAAAAAAAAAAAAAAAAGATGTGGTATGTGTGTACACACACACACACACACACACAATGGATGGAATATCATGCAGCTATCAAAAAAAATGAAATCTTGCCATTTGCAATGACGTGGATAGAAGTAGAGGGTATTATGCTAAGAGAAATAAGTCAGAGAAAGACAATTATCATATGATCTCACTAATATGAGGATTTGAGAAACAAAACATAGGATCATAGGGGAAGGGAGGAGAAATGAAACGAGAAGAAACCAAAGAGGGAGACAAACCATAATGGACTCTTAATCTCAGGAAACAAACTGAGGGATGCTGGAGGAGAGAGGGGTGAGAGGGATGGGTGGCAGGGTAATGGACACTACGGAAGGTATGTGCTATGGTAAGTGCTGTGACTTGTGTAAGACTGATGAATCACAGATCTGTACTCCTGAAACAAATAACACATTACATGTTAATTAAAAAATAAAAATAAAATGTGTGAAAAAAAACAAACAAAAGAAATATAGTCACAAAAGGACAAGTTATTGTATATTTCTATGAGGTATATTATACTTAACTGAGATTCCCAGAATTGTCAGATTTGTAGAGACAGGAAGTAAAACGGTGGCTGCAGGGGGCTGGGTGGGGGGAGGGGAACGGGGAGATGGCATTTAAGGGAAATAAAGTTTTAGTTGGAGAAGATGAAACACTTCTGGAGACAGCTGGTGATGGCTGTGCAACATTGTGAATACATATCTAGTGCCATAGAACTGCACACTTAAAGATAGCTCAATGTAAATTCTATGTTATACATATTTTAATAAAACCACATTTTTTTCTAAAACAGACTTTATACTCATTTTTCACATTTGAGTTGCCTTCAGTGCAAAAGATTTCTCTAAAGGTAAAAAGGACTAAAATCTCAGTTTTGGAGTTGATCAGTTAGCAAAGCATTTAATAGATAAAATATTATTTATTGAATACCTTCTGGATTGATGAGATTCTAATTATTGCCCTTCATGTGAAACCGTGCTCGCTTGGGTATAAAACTGCAAAAAGAAAAAACTGCCATTTCTTTCCCAAAAGTCAAACATCGCCAAGACCAACTAACTGTTCCTCAGTTTTTTGAAATACAGTAGAGTCAAAATTCATTTCCAAATGGGAAAAAGTGTATTTTTCATTGTTTAATGACTCAAAAACAACTAACAAAAGTGTCACCTTGGGTCAATTACAAGGGATAAAAAGGTATGCTCTGGAAAGTCATATTTTCAAAAATTCTGAGGTAACCAAAGCAGTATAAAATAAAAAACATTTAAATATTTATGATGGCAATCAGAGTTCACTTAGTTCAAACAACTTTAGCAGGCAGGGAACACACAGGAAGGAATGGAAGATAAAAGGTTTTGAAATTCTAGAACAAAGCAAATCTTTGAGTCATTTGTATAATCCAAGGTTCCAATTACTACAAGGTTTTACAACTGCTCATATTTCTCTAACTTCAGTAGCATAAACAAAGTTATATTTCACATATAATAGAGGTAGACTCTACTTACTCCTGATGGAAATGTCTGAATAAAATTTCCAGCTATGTCTAAGATTCTTAAGTTTGTAAGATCACAAAGTTCCTGTGTCAGAAAACAAAAGAGAGATTTTTAAAAATCTAATATGTAGAATCATAACTTTCTTCCAGCTTCAAACGTGATGGGATTGACCTTCTTTCCTAATTACCTGATCAATTCTTCAGTAGTCCCTCCCAGAGGAGACCCATGGGTCCTGGGGCTTCAGATTCTCTATGGTCGCCATTTCCTCCAACTACTCCAGGGCAACATAACATGGTAGCCAAGAATTAAGACTATTTGTAGGTTCAGATCTGACCTGTGATGCTATGTAACTATGGACAAATTTCTTAATCTCTTTGTACTTCAGTTTCTCCATTTGTAAAATGAAAATGGCAATGGAAGTCCTTACTTTGATATGGTTGTTGAATGGATTAAATAAGTTACTAATCAGAAAGTGCTTACTGAAAGGCCTTATAGTGAGAACTCAGCAGACACTACTAAAATCAAAATACAAAGTCTTTTGAGAAACAGAAAAGAGATGTAAAAAGTCTATCAACAATCCCAAAGGCATTTATTTCACATCTACCTTTTGCTTAACACTGTGCTAATGCAATCCTTTCCTTATAAAAAAAAATAAAATCTGTTAATGTCTCTATCTACACGCCCAATGTGACTGGGCATATACATTCACACCCACGTGCAGACATATACATAATTTATAATGTACCAGGGCCACCTGGTGGCTCAGTCAGTTAAGCATCCAACTCCTGATTTCAGCTCAAGTCATGATCTCTGGGTCCTGGGATCAAGCCCCACATGGAGCCTGGCATGAGGTTCCACACTTAGCATGGAGTCTGCCTGAGATTCTCTCTCCTTCTCTCTCTGCCCTTCTCCACCTCATGTTCATGCTGTCTCTTCTAAATAAATAAACAAAATCATTTTAAAAATTAAAAATATTGGGGCACCTGGGTGGCTCAATTGGTTAAGCGACTGCCTTCGGCTCAGGTCATGATCCTGGAGACCCGGGATTGAGCCCCACATCCGGCTGCCTGCTCGGCAGGAGGCCTGCTTCTCCCTCTCTCACTCCCCTTGCTTGTGTTCCCTCTGTTGCTGTGTTTCTCTCTGTCAAATAAATAAATAAAATCTTTAAAAAAAATTAAAAATACAGAAATAAACTTAAAAATTTTTTTAAATATAATATACCGGAAAATGATTCATAATTTGTCCATTATCAAAATAAATGAGTATTTCCTATAATGACTTACCATTTATAATGCAGACCAAAAAGAACAGTGATAGGCTGAATCATATTAAATGTACAAGGACATATAATGGTAGGCATTCTTTACATAATAATTCAGGACAGGACTTACTAGTATTTAAATTTTTTTTAAAGTCCAAATTCCTCGGGATTAAAAATAAAAAAGGAAATTGTAGTAAGAATACTGATTTGAAGTACAGACTTTTAAGTCAGATAGACATGGATTTGAGCCCCTTCTCTGACCCTTGCAAACTGTGTTCAAGTCATATAACCTCTCTCCTCTCTGTTCCTTATTTTAAATGGGTAGGAGCACTTGGGTGGCTCAGTAGGTTAAATGTCTGCCTTTGTCTCAGGTCATGATTTCAGGGTCCTGGGACTGAGCTCCACATCAGGCTCTCTACTCAGCGGGGAGTCTGCTTTTCTCCCGCTCCCTCTGCCTCACCCCCACATTCATGTTCTTACTTTCTCTCTCTTGCAAGTAAATAAATTTTTTTAAATAAAATAAAATGAGTAAATAAGAAGAGTAACATCACAGAATTGTTATGAACACTAAATGATACAATACAGGGCTTCATGACCCTGATAGTGGTACTGCTGTTATTGTTTTTCCCTGAAAGGTATTACATTTTTAATAGATTTAGTTTGTAATTCTGAGAACTGTTCTTACTCACCTGCAGAAATTAGGACTTTTTTAAGGAATTGCAGAATAAAATTTTTGAAATATACTTATTTACAGCCTACACCTTGCTATATTTTCACCTATCACATTACAGAGTGCACAGAATTTTTATTTATTTATTTTTATTTTATTTTTTAAGTTTTTTTATTTATTCATGAGAGACAGAGAGAGAAGGAGGCAGAGGGAGAGGGAGAAGCAGATTCCTCAATGAGCTGAGAGCCCAATGAAGGACTCCATCCTAGGACCCTGGGATCATGACCTGAGCCGAAGGTAGATGCTTAATCAACTGAGCCGCCCAACCCAGAATTTTAAATAAAATACCCTCTTGAGAGAAAAATGAAACAGTAGGAATTGATCTACTTTTTGTATTCCTCAGCTTACTGTATAACATGCATTCCCTTCTTTCAAATTAACTTTAATTTGCACAGGGAAGGAAGGTAAACTCAGTGACAAGTTCCTAGCAGGAAACAGTACTCTCAAACTGGAAAATTTGAGGAGAGTTTAATAAAGCCATCATTTATAAAAGTTTGGCAAGTTTCCCACAAGTTCCCAAAAGCTGGCAACAGCAGGGAGTTCTTTCCAGCCATGGGCCTAAAAAGCCAAGGGAAAGTAGTAATGGTCCATATGAGGATCACCTAATATTCATTATGGTCTACCAGAAAAGTGTGCAGGCAACTTACAACATCCTATCAGGGAGGATACCAGGGGAATACCATCTGGTACTCACTCTCTTCCTGCCCTTTCACCTCCTACTAGTGGTCTCATTGGCCATATCCAGGAGGAAGCCAGAGGACAAAGGAGCTTACTGATACCCATGCAGGTCCATTCTCCAAGCACAAAACATGCTTGAAAAAGATGGAGAATAGACATGCAGGAAAAATGAAAGATATATAGCATATATTCCAAAACTAAAATGTTACTTACAACTTATGCCATACATAAGGTTGCCAGATAAAATACAAGATGTTCAATTAAATTTACATTTCAGACAACAATTTTTTTTTTTTTAGTGTAAGTATGTCCAATGCAATATTTGGAACATTCACTCCTTATCTGAAATTCAAGTTTAAGTGAGCATCCTGTAGCCTTATTTACTAAATCTGGCATCCCTAACTGTGCAGAATAATCCAAGTGATAACCCTCTTTTGCCATAGGGCTTTGGGAACAGACTGTGCCTAATCAGAGGGAAAGCAAATGATGGCTTGTACTCAGATGTCCAAACTATTGTATCATAATGAGTTTTTCCCCAAGAAGATTTGGTTCCATGTTTTGCTTACCTTTGGCAAAACTTCAATGTTGTTCCTGACCAGAAGAAGCTTCTGGAGCTTCTTCAAGAACTTAATCTCTTCAGGTACGCAAATGAGCTGATTGTAGTTAAGTTGAAGTTCAGAAAGATTCTTAAGAAAACAAAGTTCTTTAGGAATGCTGGCTAGCTGGTTATGATTTATACTCAAATATGTCAGGCTTTTTAATCTAAAAAATAAAGTATATGAAAGAAATTCATGAGAATAAGAAAGTCCATTTACTTATCAGAAGCCATGTGTCAATTCATTTTTTTGTAGCTCATCTGAACCTTACTTTAGTCATGGGTTCACAACTACTACAAATACTTTGAACATAAAAAATCTTTACTATAATTTAACTTAAAAATATTTTATAATCAGATAGCTTATGTTATATGTTAAAAGAATGTTATGTAATCAAAACCTCAATTTAAGAGACAGAAAACTCTATTTTCATGTTTTGTGAGTATACATTAGCTATACTGAAGAAGAAGCCAGAGGACAAATGAGGACATAGACATGCACAAATATACACATACACGTATACATGGATATAAATGGATAGAGGTATAGATACAGATTAAATATCCGGCACCAAACAGATGTGAAAACTACTTAGTTGCTGCAAAAGATACAAAGATGAATCAGCCATTATGGATATCATGGTCTAGAAGGAGATATTAAATAGAGCCATAAAATGAAGATAGGAAACGCCATCATACAAGGAGAAAGGGATTAGGAAAATTCGAGTTTCTAGTTGCAGGTATGATAGGGAGGTATATGACAAGCATTTTGGAAAAATAAACTTTTTTTATCTGGCTTTGAAAACTTATAAAATTAGGGCAACAGAGGGGGCAATAGTAAGCTGAGAAAATATTAATCTTTTATAAAGAAGCAAAAGAAATTAGAAATGTTCAGCGTGAACTATGTACCTATGCATTAAACTATATCATCTGCACAACCTTAAGGCTGGAATTATTACCCTTAATTTAGAAATGAGGAAACTAAAGGATCAGAGGCAGTAAACAACCTACCCAAATTATCCACCAAGTAGATAACAGTGTCAAGATTCAAATGCAGATGTGTCTGTTTACAAAGCAAAGAATGACAACATATAATAATCTCAAGGTCCAATGTGTTGGGATTAAAATAATAACAGAATGAGGTGATGTGTTTTAGACCACTAAAAAAGGGGGCCTTGCAGTAGGAAAGTGGTCAGGGAAGGTGAAGGGGAAAGGGGGAAGATTACAAACCTGAAGGAAATCCATGTGAATAGATAAGATTGACAGGAAGAACAACAACGGCAAGGGCAGGAGAAGAGAGAGAAGCAGCAAGTGGGAAAGATTCTTGAGGCACGGAACATCTGACAAACAACAAAAACAAAAACAAAAAGTCACCTAGGGAAGACATGAGTAGAGAAACAGGAGATGACCCAGGTTGACAAAGAATCTTTAAAGGCACAGGAGGAGAGTATTTCAAAATTAAAGAGATGGTCAATACTTTAAATGTTAAAGAGAGATAATACAAACTAATAAACCTACTAGAATCAAAAGCAGGGTCATACACTATGGCGTTGCATTTTAAAAAATCTATTGTAGTTCTTTATAGATCTTGGATACCAGCCCTTTGTCTGTAGTGTCATTTGCAAATATCTTCTCCCATTCTGTGGGTTGCCTCTTTGTTTTGTTGATTGTTTCCTTTGCTGTACAGAAGCTTTTTATTTTGATGAAGTCCCAGAAGTTCATTTTCGCTTTTGTCTCCTTTGCCTTTGGAGACGTGTCTTGAAAGAAG
>PITA01022361.1:0-30491 GCA_004023965.1 Spilogale gracilis | reverse complement strand
TAGCCCCAGGGACAGCCCTGAGGGGGCCTGCAGTTAGCCCCAGGGACAGCCCTGAGGGGGCCTGCAGTTAGCCCCAGGGACAGCCCTGAAGGGGGCCTGCAGTTAGCCCCAGGGACAGCCCTGAAGGGGCCTGCAGTTAGCCCCATGGGCGCAGTGTTTGGGGTCACACAGCGGGCAGCACCCCTGGGCCAGAGCCCGGATGACCCCAGTCCTGCCCTCACTGAGACCAGGACCAGCTCCACCACCGGCCAGGCCCAGAGCAAGATAAAAATACAAAACCTCACTTACAAATTAAGAATTTCAACATGGCAACAGAAGCACATTAAAGCCAGTGCAGGGCCCTTCTGTCCGGGAGCCCTGTGCACTGCCCTGTCCCGGCCCCCCACCCCAACGCTGGCCCTGCCAGTCACACAAATTCTCCATGCCCTGAGAGTCCTCACCTGCACAGGGCGGGCTCTGACATCTGCTCTGCTGCAGCTCAGGCTCGCTTAGAGTGGTCGGGGGGCTGAGTGGGAAACAGAGGAACAGAGGGACAGCTTGCCCCTGGTCCCCAGCAGTACAGAGAATGGGTCACTCCAGGTGCTGGCATGCGCTGCATCTGCTCAGTCTCGCAGCCGGGACCCAGGCGGCACAGGGCTGTGGGTCGAGAGGGGCGCATAGCTAGGAGGCTCTATTCCATCAAACTGGGGACACTTTGTGTGACGCTAGGAGAAAACATCGCCAGTCAAGTTCTGGTACAGTGCCTGGTGCAGTCCTACTTGGTCCCGGAGCCCATCACGCCAGCCTCTCCCTGTCCCTGGGCTCCGTTAGGCTATAAAATAGAGCCGTTTCCTCTCTGCAACACGTAACGTATCTATTTGTTGCTTTGTAAGCAAATATGGAACTGTGGTCATTTCTTCAAAGATGAGCATCTGCTTTACTGACGTGAAGGGGAACCTGGCATGATGGCATTTCCTGTGTGATAACGCCTGTTCCGTGCGGAATCGTAGCATGAACTTTCTAAAGTACTTCATTTTGTTAAAGATTTTATTTATTTATTTGACACAGAGATAGAGAGAGAGCACAAGCAGGGGAAATGGCAAGCTCAGGGAGTGGGAGAAACAGGCTCCCTGCTGAGCAAGGAGCCCTATCAGGACTCGATCCCAGGACCCCGGGATCACGACCTGAGCTGAAGGTGACACTTCACTGACGGAGCCCCCCAGGCACTCCATCTTTTTAAAGTACTTTAAATGACCCTTAGACTCAGGACATATAATATATCAATGATACACTTGGCTCAAGGAAAGGGAAAACAATATGGACAGCTGTGTATCAGTTAGTTATTGCTGCATAAGAAACCATCCCCCCACAATGGAGAATCGTAGAACAGTACAGTCAAAGCGATATAATTGCTTAAAGCAATGGAGTTGAAGAATGAGTCCATGAGTCTCCGGGTGAGCACATGTTTCCTGCGTTCCCAACAGGGCTCACTCGTGTGTGTCTGGGGTCGGTGATGAGCTGAGTGGGCAGCTCGGCTGGCCCTGGCTGGGTTCTCTCCCTGGGCTGGGAGCAGGCCGGCTGTGGGTGGTTAGGGCGGGATAGTTGACCCCCAGCACACACGCACACACACACACACACACACACACACACACACACACGTCTGGTCTTGCAGCAGGCGAGCCAGGGCGGTGCACGTGGCAGTCACGGGTAGAGGGCAGGCGCCCATGGAGTTCCTCACGGCCAGGAGAGCACACACAGGCCCTTCCCGTGTGCGCGCAGACAGACCGTGTGCGTCTCTCCCCAGCTCCGTGCTCAGGGAGGTGTACTGGAAGCTTGACATCAGCCCGTGGGAGTATTTACATCAAGGAAATTGGCAAATGCTACGAGTCAGCGGGCTGGGGTGTTTTTTATCAGCACATAACAGGCCATGTTCTATTGGCTAGACTGAGTCACAGACACAAGCCCAATGCAGAGGATGAGGAGCAAATAGAATGACCACCTTTCCTCAGTTTGCCTGGGATTTTCCCAGGGTTAGCACTGAAAGCCCATGTCCCCAGAACCAGTCCCAGGTAAATCTCAAAGTCTCATCACCCTAAGAACACACCGTCACCTCTTGGTGGGAGAAGTAGCAGACTGCAGGGAGACGAGTGAGGAGGCGGTGTATGCATATCTACAATCAATCCCCATGAGCCGCGGCCAAGTTCAAGGGCACAAGTGCCAACCAGGGCAGCCATATCCTGAACACTGGCAGGAGCCAGCAGGGGACCCCTGCACCTGAAGATGTGTCCCCACCTCGGGGGATTTCGGATGCAGGAATGCATCTTAGAACCGGGGAGATGTAGTTGTTAAAGTGCTCAGCTACAAGCGTGGAGTGCGGGTGCGTGGGGCGCCCGCGGCAGATCAAGCCGGGGGGCGGGGCAGGCCAGCTTCCCGTGGGCACCTCCAGCCGTGCTCTGAGGAAGCACACACTCGCTCTGACTCCCAGAACAAACAGCCGTGGCCTCTCCTCCCTCTCCTGGCTGAGTACACAGCTGAAGCGGCCCTTTCAAGTCCGGCGGGTTGGGGCTGCGCTCAGCGTGGAGGGTCAGGGGAGCCGTATGTGGGGTCTCTCGGACTCGGGTACCCCCGGGGGTAACGGGGCTAGAGGTGATTCAGCATTTGGGCTTAAAAGGCTGCCGTGGGCTGCAGGCTGGGATAAAAGAGTGAGGAGGGCTGAGGCAGGTAGAGGGAGGGGCCGAGCTGATGAGGCCCGGGAACAAACAAAGCCAGGCATCAAGCAACTGCCCGGAAGGCAGGGTTCCAGCTGAATACGATGGATGGTCCAGATAAATGACACATCAAGGTCCAGGCTGCAGCTCTGAACCGGGGCGATCCTTCCCCCAGGGGACACTAGGCAATGGGGGGGCATTTCTGGTTGTCACAGTTGGAGGAGGGGACTGCTGTTGGCATCCAGGGGTGGAGGCCAGGAGCACTGCTATAGGTCCTACATAGCAGGGGGACAGGACGGCCCACATCACAGAGGACTGCCTGCCCGACCATCAGCAGTGCGGAGGGCGGAGACTTGATTGGGGACTGCATTCCAGGCGTGCAGAGAGAAAGCACAGAGAGCACGCAGCACGCGGGCCTGTCGAGTAGAAGGCTCTTGACCGTCAGGTGACCTCGCCTGAGGGCTGACCCCACCCCTCCTCCACCGCTAGTTCCCAAGGGTGCCCAGCAGCCCCCTCCCTCCGGGGCAGTCCAGAGCCCAGGCACCCTGGCCCAAGAGGACGGTTCCAGAGCCCCTGCGAGCCGGCCGAACCCCCGCTGCCTCCGCGGGAAGCTGCTTGCTATTCCATCCCTAGCCCCCGGCACAGCCGGCTCCAGGCCCTGGAACGCAGAGAGGGGCTAACCTAATTGCACTAATGGTTTGTAATCAGCTGTAATGGGATGTTTGCACACAGGAGCGAGCTGAGCTGCAGGTGTGGAAGGCGAATCCCATAGGGCTCCCACAGGCTCAGCTTGCCTGCCAGCTGGGGAGCCAGGGGTCCCCCTAAGCAACTCTGCCCCTGCTAAATGGTTCAGACCTCCCTGGGGCCTTCTGCCAGCTCCCAGGTCCTGAGGTGGTGGATTGGAGAAAACAAAGCATACTAGAGCCTGCAGACCTGCACCCCCACCCCAAGTCTCCAGGTCCTATGAACCCAGTGAAGAAGTGGGGGCACCACTGTTCCCAAGCTACTTGTGGTCTGGGGGGCTCAGGGCTGCGGGGCCCCTGGACAGACCATGACCATGGTCGTGAGTGTTGTGTCCGGTCCTTACTGACCTCATTATTCCAGCCGCCATGCAAGCCCTGAATAGCCACAGCAGCCCCGTGTGGGAAGTATCCTACTATCCTCCCCCTTTTACGCACAAGCGAAGTCCCCGCAGCCACACAGCTGCTAAGGGGCACAAGCCGCCGTTGGATTCGGAGATTGGGCTCTGGGGACCACGACTATTTGGCTGAGGCGGGCAAGGGTCCAAGGAGGCCAGAAGAGGAGGTGCCGATTGTTTGGGGGTTTGCGGAGGCATAGGCGTTGCCAAGTTGAGGACGGAGAGGACATTGCCCTTATAAGGCTTGGCATGGGGCTGGCATCTCCTAGCCCTGGTGATAAACTCTGCAAGAAAGGAGGGTTTCACAGCATCTGTGGCGAGAAAGGTAAGTCAGGGGCAAGGCCGGGAGACCTGCCAGCTCGTGCCAAGTTTCTCTTATGGAGAGAGAGCTTGGGTGAGAAGGACCACATACTGGGCGGGCTGGACACCAAAAGCCAGTGTCTGAGTTCACGGGAGCAGAGCACAGAGACCGGTGCTGGGCCCCAGGTTCGAAGCTTGGCTCTGTCGCGAACAAGCTGTGTGACCTTGGGCACTTTCTAAGCCTCCCTGAGCCCTCAATCCATTCACAGGGTGGTTGTGAGGCTTAGTGGGTCGGAGCCCTTGGGGCAGCTAGAACAGCGTCTGCTGCAGGGACAGAGCCAGTGCGTGTTACCCAAGCAGGACCTGGCGAGCCTCGGAGGGCAGCCAGAGGGCAGGACACAAGACGACTCCAGGCCGCTGACATTGAACATCAAGGTTCCCTCCTGGCTTTCAGGCCCATGTCTCCGGCGGGGAAGGGGAAGCCTTCTCAAACATCACCGGGACTCCACTGAGTCACGGAGGTTGAGCTCCCACTGGTAGTGCCCATTAGAGGGAGTGGTCCCTCTGGAGATGCCCCTGCCTGCTTTGCTTCTCCTGGGCTTCATTCCACTAACCAGGGCTCAGAAGAACAAGGTGGCTTTGGGGGTCCCTGAGAGAACATCCAGAAAGAGGAACGTGTGCCAGGCCCCCTGCCTGCCTGTGCCCAGCCCTCACTGAGGGTGTCCAAGCCACTGAGCAGCCAGAGCCCAGAGCCCGCCTAGCCGTGTCCCTCTCCCTCATCGGTTCTGTCCTGGACCGAACTGTGTCTTCCAGAGGAGGAGCTGAAGCCTTCCTCGCTTCTCTGACACTACTTCGAAATAGGATCACTGCAGGTGTAATTAGTTAAGATTGGGTCATTTCAAGTTGGGGTGGTCATTCTGAATTAGTCCAATATGACTGGCAGCTTGTAAAGCCAGCGGGACAGAGACCGGAGCGCAGGGAGAAGACATCCGTGGGACCAAGTGACAACAGAGGCAGAGACCAGAGGAATGCACGCACGAGCCAAGGGCAGCAGGATCCCGGGAGCCACCAAAAGCAGAGGAGGCAGGAAGGAGCCTCCCTTAGAGCCTTAGGAGGGAACACGGCCCTGACTTCCAGCCTGCAGACGGTGCGGGAATAAATCTCTGTGGTTAAAGTCTGCTGGCGAGTGGTACTTAGTGATCGCAGCCATGGGAAGCTAACACAAACGCCTCCATGGAGGGGCCCCTCCACCACCTGGCCCCCCACTCCCCTACTATCTCAACTTGCTCCCTGGCCTCAGGAACTCACTGTCCACATGCTCATTCCACGGATGGAGAAAGTGGCAGAATCCAAATCCAGACCCAGGGCTCAGACTCTGAGAAGCATGCCTTCCCCTGGCTCAGGGGTGCCAGGCTGAGAGGGCCCAGACCTCCAAGAGGCTGCCCTTCAAACAAGCTATGTTCGAGGGACGAGGCCACAGGCTGTTGAAGGGCAGAGGAGGGGTCTCTCTGCCACCTCCAGCTGCGTGGGTGATCCCATCCCCAACAGAGCACGGGTTCTCAGTGGCACACAAGTCCCGCACCCCAGCTGCGGTGTTCTACGTGGCCACTGAGGTGGGAGCTGAAGAGCTGCGCCTGCACAGATCCCGGAGCTCTCCTGCCTCAGTGGAGCACAGCCCAGCCCCCGGGGCCCCAGTTCACCGCCCACTCATCCTTCACCACCGCTCCTTCCTGACTCTCCAGGGATGCTTCGGGGCTCCCTCCCCAGGGCTTCACTGCAGCTCTGTCCATGCACCTGACTAACACGTCACCCCACCCGTGATGCCCAAACCCACCGGGCGCGGGGGACAGCGGGGTGTCCTCCGGGTGTGGAGTGAGCGCCAGGATACGTCCTCAGAGCAGAAAACAGGGTGAGAACGTGTGTGGGGAGAGCACCGCCACTGCCATGGGGGTTCTGAACGCGCATAGTCACTTGCTTGTATCTGAGAGACAATGGAAGGTCCAGCAAAAGCTCCAGAGAAGAGATCTGAACCTACAGAAGGAAGCCGAACCTGGGTGAAGGGCAGGGGTGGAAGCTGGGATTTCCTAAATACGCCACGCCCACGTTCTGGGTTATTATACAACAAAATTAATTTCCCCAAAAACCAATCTCTAAAAATTGAAAGCAAAACAAAACCAAAGAACCTAAGAGCATATCGAATCGGCAGCATAAAAATATGGGAAAGCGTCCTTGGAAGGGAGCTTTGAACGATGATTTTATTGTACATTTCCGAGGGCCGTACCCTCAGGAGGAATGGGGCCAAGGAAAGAGCAGTCCCTAAGGACTCTCCCCGAGCACACTGCCACTAATAATAGTGCAGTGTTATTCCGAAGCCACATTCATATACAGACAGAGTAAATACAAAATTGTTTTATGCCATTAGGAACCAAGATGTCAGTGTGACGAAAAGGAGACTCAAATGCAAAGTCAAGAAATTGAATAAAACCGTGTAAGCCCACATTTGACTCATTTTCTTTTAATCTTTAAAAAAAAGAACTTCCCAGCTCATCCAAAGAAAGGCTCAGCCCAGGAGCAGAGAGCTTTCCACTCCCAGTGCCACGTCCCATCCGAAGAAGGCAGGGCCTCCGGGGGGGTGGTGATGCCAAGTTGGGAAGTGAGCCTGGAACAGCATCGCCCCACGGCAAGGAAGAAGTCCGAGACTACCACTGAATGCATACAGACTCTGCCCAAATTCCTGACTCCAAAGTGGCTGGGGGAAGCTCTCTGGAAATCATCAGAGGATCCACAGAAAACCAACCCTTCCTCCTGAAAACTAATAAACAAAGGGAGAGAATCAAACATGTCCTCTAACCGTCCATCGTCTCACGCTGCCCGTCCCGGTGACCAAGAGTGGGCGAGTAGGGGTCTCTTCGGGGAAAGGCATGCCAGCCACGAGTGCAGACGGAATGACAGGATTCTGTGATCGCGTTCTGGGTCCCCCGATGAGTTACCGGGAGGAGACAGGAAGGGGCTACGTCCCTCCCGGTGGACCAGCACCCAGACGCTGACCACAGTTTGCAGGTGAGGTTAACAGCGGGGATGTCAGCAAAGGCTAGGCCGGGAGGCTCCAAGGGACAAAAAACCTAGTTTGAACAAATACATGATAAAGAAAAGGGGGGAGGAGGGCTCTGTATCCACCGAGATATGCAGGAGAACCATCAGGGGCATGGGTGCACCTTATTTTGGAAAATAATTTTAATAAAAATCGCTAACAATGCATTTATGGTTTAATCAGGGAAATTTGAACTCTGGACAGTGAATGATTTTAAGAAATTACTGTTCTTTCTGTCAGGTGGGAGAATGATGTCATGGTTGGGAGTTTTTAAAAGCCCTCATCTTTCAGAGACACACTCTGAAATGTTTGTAGATAAAAAATGGGCAACTCCGTGCGTAGTGACAGGAAAATGTCCATAATCTGTAACTCTCCGCGCCCATGGCGCACTACAGATCAATGCGTCGAATACGGCCCAAGTTGTTTTTGTCAGGAAGAAGCAGCATTGGTCACACGGTCTGGTTTCCGTGGCGCAGGGAAAAATCTGGAAGCACCGTGAGGGTCTGAGTGCCTCTGAAGCACTAAGTGAGGAGGGGGAGGTGAGCCTTTCACCTTTGACTGTCAGTAAAATTTTTTCTTTGTGGAAAAATGAAACCGCGTTGCTGTCACACCGGGTGAATTGAGTAAGGTAAGCATTGACCGTCCCAGCCGCCTACATCCTGAAAGAGACCAGACTCGGCGGGCGACTGCTCCAGCACCTGCCAGAGTCCTAGCGAACACGGACGCCGGTCCCGAGTCACAGCGCGGGGCACTGACCTTCGTCCTGCAGATACTCCTGGGCCAGAGAGCCCTTTCCTCCAGCGGCCCTGCTGAGAGGGAGGAGAGAGAGAGGGAGGAAAGGCAACCCGCAGATTAAAAGAAATCTTAATGTCAGAAAATGCAATATTTCGCCCTTATTTGGATCCCGAATCCAATAAGCTTTAAAAAGAAAACCCTGAGACAAGGAAATGTGCCCGGCGCTGGATATTGAATATTAAGCAATTATTGCTGTTTTGGGGGTGATAGTGATGTCATGGTTGTGTGGGATTTTGTTCTGGTGTTTTGCAGGGTTTGTTTTTTTCTAAGAATCTTCTATTTTGCAGACACATATCAAACTAGGTGGGGGTCAACGAGGCACTGTGTGGGGTCTGCTGTCAGACGACCACGCGGCGCCATGGGGGTCCTGGCACAGGCGATCCCGGCGGGTGGGCGACAACCCCGAGGTTTACCACGCATTCTCCCGACCTGACTCTACAGGAATTTTCCATGATGATTATAGCTGTTATAGCATATCTACAACCATTCACAATAATTTTTAAAAGAGGGATCCTGGGGAGGCCTTGGAGGGAGGCATGGCGGGATTTCCATCATCGAGGAGACCTGGCAGCCATGGAATGAGCTGGCCAGCCTGGGCCAGATGCCCACTGCCCTCAACCTCCCTTCCCCCTTGCAGCGCCAACTCGGAGGACATCGGTGAGCGTGAGGGGTGAGGCACGGGACGGGAAATGTTCAGGACCCCAGACAACAACAGGAGGAAACCTCAGGATCACTCGGGCCAACCTCAGAGGAAGCAGGAGAAGGCAAGGGGGTCAGGCCGACTGGAACAGCTCCAGGTCTGTCCCCTCTACTCTCTGCAGCTGAAGGGCTTTCAGGCCCTGGGCACCCAGCTAGTCCTGCCGGCTTGGAAGCCAGCCTCATGGGCCGACACCATCCTGCCCCTGTGGGGAAGACATCCCAGCACCTTCCCAGAGTTCCCTGCCCCCCACATCTGGTCCCCCAAAGTGCAGCCCTGGGCCCACTAACCTCCCCACACCAGGCAGAAAGAGAGTCTGGGCCAAAGCTAGACGACATTGCTGCCTCCATGAAGCCCTCCTTGTTCCTCCCTCCAACAGAGCCAAGGGTCTCGGCCAAGTCCCACTGCTCACACAGGCTCCTACTGCTGGCACTGGGGACCCAGCCTCTCGCCTCCCTGATTCATGCATCCTGCCGGCCCTGGGCTCTGTGCCGCTGCCCACACTGTCTTCCTTCACCTTGCTCCTGAACCCCTGCTCTGACTCCTGCTGGGCCCTCTTGCCTGAAGAGGACTTCTGTGGGGGACCGGCAGCTTCCCTGCTTGCACACCTCGCCTCCCCTTCCTGTCACTCGGGGTGCCCTGGGTTGCACCCCAGTGAAGCCTGAGTACATCAAACCCTGCCCGGCATCAGGCTTTGTGGTTTGGGCATCCCGGCATGCAGGTCACCCCCACTGGGCTCGGTCAACGTCACTTCAGTTGGAATGAATGAGTTCCCTGCGCACAGGCCCAGACCGTTAAGTCACTGGCACTGGGAGTCCACAGACCACAGGTGGTCGGCGGGAAGGGGGACGTCCACTGACACGGAGGCCCGAGACCACAGGGGCTTTGCCTCTTCTGGCCTCTGGTTAAGAGCCATGCAGATGGGTCGTCGTCCATCCCCAGGACAGCCGGCCCCGTTGGTCCATCGCTACCATGAGCGAGTTTGTGCTTCTCTGACGGTGCTGCGGCTGCTGCGGGTCGGGGGCCTTGCGGAGCTCTGGTGGACTTCCGGCCCAGTGCCCCCCCGGGAGAAGGTCACCTGATAGGTGGCCGCCCAGCTGCTGAGGGAGGAGACGAGGACACCCTCCAGCTGCCAGAGCTCACCTCCATGTGAGGTCTCCAGTCTCTGGGGACGGTCCCGCTCTCATCTCCCGTGGGATCTGGCGCTTCCCTCCGCAACTCTGTCACCCAGTTTTTCTTCTCTAGCTGTCCTGCCTGTGTGGCCTGAGGGCCCTCAGAGCAGCGCTAAGCCTTCCGGAAGTCAGCGCAGGTGGACTTGGGGGACGAGGGGTGGCCTGGACGTGCCGCTGTCCTTGGTGCTAGAAGCATCTTCTCCCCAGGCGCCCAGTCGTTGTTCCTCGGGCCCTCGGGGGGGGGGGGCGTCCATCCCTTCCACACGCCTCGCATCCCCTGCATTGACACAGCGCACCTGTGGCCAGGTCCCACAGCCCCTGGAGACGGAACTGTGCCTGCTCTCCTCGCCACAGCTCTCCTGAGCCTCAGGCCACGGCAAAGTCCCCTTCCTCACTCTCAGCTTTGCACTAAAAACTGTTCTTTGCCAGCCTACCCGCATGGGCAGGCTTCCAGGCTGGGCTTCACTTCTGCGGGGCCCTCCGCACTCCAGATCCAGACCCCCAGTGAGCAGAGGGGAACACAGGGGACTACAGCGTGCCCCGCGCTGCCACACACAAAGCAGTCTCCCAAAGGGAAAGCAAGTCAAGTTTGCAGGGAATCTGCTCCTGGTTGAACGCCCGCTAGAGCAGAGTGAGGGGTAGCCCTCTGGTCCCCGGGCGCTGGCACGCAGCCTCTGGCAGCCCTGGCAAACCCCACGACGGCCTTCCATTGTCCCCACTTCGTGGATGAGGAAGGCAGGGCTTAGAGAGATTCAGGAACTTGACTAAGTGAGCAGGAAACGCAAAGAGCTCATCAAAAGCGCAGCAGCTCACTCCAGCAGTGGGAACTACACGAGCAGCCCACCCCACACTTTCCATCCGAAGCCACTCCTCCCACAGCCATGACATGCTGGGCCTGGTGCCCTGGCTCTCGTGTGCTCAGACGGGGCCCCCGAATCCTGGAGATGGTCCTCCTGCTACCTGCTCATCACCATCTAGGGGGAGAAACTGAGTCCAGACAAAAGTGAAAGCCCAGGCTGGGCTCTGCGTCTGGGTCCCCATCCTCTGAGAAAGGCTTTGTGTGCCATCTTGGATACTTGGCCTTCAGGGAACCAGGTCCCATGTCCTTCCATGCCAGCCTCCCGGCTCCAGGCCTGAAGCCTGAGAAGGAAGGGGGTCCGTGTGGGAGAAAGTCCCACCAGCAAGGCCTCTGTGGAGACGGCATGTGCTTCGCAGAGACAAGATCTGCTGGGTTATTAAGCCCAGACAGAGGCACAGACTGGCCAGGAGATAAGGAATCTTCCATCAGGACGGCGTCCCTCTCCCACTCCCTCTCTCATTGCTTTTTTTTTTTCTTGTTCCTTCAACTTGGGTTTTCAAGCTTAGAAGTGACCGCTCTAATCGAGCGGAGAGACGAGCAGCAGGAGGCGGATGAACTCACAGAAGATGGTAAGGTTAAAAAACAGGGGGCTTATTCTAGAAACAGCATCTTAATTCCGGGTTGGACAGAGATGAGGACCCGCCCCCACATGGCCAAAAAGGTGGAGTGGAGCCCTGGCCTTTCCCTCCGACGCCTCTGCTATGAGGGGAAGACAGGGGTCCGCCCTCAGGAGGACCCGTCCCAGGGCAGAGACACACCCTGGGGAGAGTCTGCTCTGGGCCCCGCCCCGGTGACAGGTGAGCCGTGGGCCAGCACTTGGGCCCATCTCGCACACCCCGGAAACCAGGTCCTGCTGAGTGTTCATCCTGGCTCCGACACACTGCTGCCTGGCCAGCCGTCCTCAAGGGGCCTCCCTGCCCTCAGGGCAGCCCACAGCCGGAGTCGCCGCCCTGGGGGCTGGGGGCTGGGTGCGGGAGCCCAGGCAGGGTGGGGGGACACACCCCCACGGCCATCCAGGCTGCAGCCAGGAACCCCGACCCTGCACCCTGATGGAGCGCCTGACCATCTCCCACAGTTGTGGCTGTCCCTTACGTGGGGCAGGGGGCAAGCTCTGCCCACCTTACGTGGGGGCCAGGAAAGACCCTGTCCCCAGAGAAGCGGCTTGCTTGGACTCAGGTCCATGGAAACAAGTCCAATGCCCACAAACTCACCTCTGGAAACATTTCCAGGTGTGACCAGTGACCTTTGATGATGTCCAAGCAGCACCAGCTCCCCAGCAAACTCACCCGTGTCTGGTACCTCAGAGCATTCCCACGTGCTACTCCCTTGCCCAGAATGCTTTTCCCTGCACTCTTTATAGGGTGCTGGCCCTGTTCCCTCTTTTAAGTCTCTGCTTCCTTATCTCCTCCTCCAGGCAGCCCTCCAAGACCATGCTCTCTGGTGCTCCTGTCTCAGGCGCTGATGCTTCCTCGAGCACTCAGGATTATACATGGGGTCTAACTCTTCCCATCAAGCAGAACCCTGGCCATACAAAGGCAGGGGCTTATTCCCTAGGGACTGACCCACCAAGGGCACCTCAAAGGTACGTACTGAATGAGTGAACGAGGATGTCTGTGAGAACCTCCTGCCACGTCTCCTCCCCCTGATCACATGCCCACCGGCCACGCACACATCACAGACCTCTCTCCATGTCGAAGCTGGGCCGGCACCTTGGCACCTCCCCCAGACTGGCGGTGGAGGGTGCCTTCCCAGGGACTGTGGAATCTCCTTCCCCAGCTTCACCTCTCCGACCCCATGGGACGCTGGGGAATCATGACCACCGTATGCGCAGCCACCCCACCCCTCGAGTTGGAGAAGGCCGAGACCCACTTTGAGACGAGAAAGTGGCTCGCACCATGCGAGCGCCAAGCCCAGGCTTCACAGGGACGGCAGCACCCCGTCCCCCTCCTTCGTCAGGCTGCACACCCTGCCCGATGGAGCCGTGAGCCACGCTGGGCCTCGCAGAGGACGGAGGCCAGTGGGAAGGCGGGGTCTCCGTGGAACGTAAAGGCACATAGAAGGACAAATGTGGGACCAGCCACGCTCAACAGCTGTGTGGCCGCCTCGGCACCTCCCCCGCTGGCAGGGGGCTGGGCTGGACTTTCCGACGACCGCACACCCGGGCCAGGCTGCACCCCGACAGCCCGTGGGCTTGGGGCCTCGCCTTTAGCCTTAGATTCTGTGATGAACCCCGGGAGCCCTTAAATGCAGGAAGTGCCTTCTCTCCTGGCATCCTAACCACATTGCCTTCTTTGGACAGGAATGTTTCCTCCATAACTCCGCCCTCCAGGCGGCTGACCTCTATCCATAGTCTTCATAAACCCCCAAGACACACGGGAGGCCTCCAGCTGCCGGTGACAAGAACCCAACCCAAACCCGCTGAAGACAAAGTGGGTGCCACTCGGGGTCCCATCAGGACACGGGAAACACGCCAGGCCTTCCGACAGGAGGCCCTTAATGCGAAGAAGTGTTCACAAGGACGGAAGAGCTGAGAGGCTGACCGCCAAGTGGGGGACACGGCGACGCCCAGGAATCAGCCACGGCAGGACAGGGCCCCCTCGTTAAGTAGGAGAGGGAGATGAAGTTCTCAGATCACCAGTGCAGACCGCACCAGGCGTTGGGGTTGCCTACGGAAACCGGGCCTTGGTGGGGGCCCTGGTGGGCCCCAGAGACGGAGGACACCCCACCCGGACCAGCAAACAGGCCGCAAGGAGCAGTCTTGGGCATTTCCTTCCCTCCACCTTCAGTCTCCCTAAGGGTCTCCCCAGGCCAGACCCTCAACACTGTCAAAGGCTGGAAACCCAGCAGGCCAGGGTGGGGAGGGGACAGACGCCCAAGAGAAAGGAGGACTCTGGGCAGCCAAAGCAGTGCCAGACCCCCACAGTGGTTTCCCATGAACTAGGACAAAGCCCGAACTCCTGAATGTGCCCTCAGGACCCAGGGTTTCCGCTCACGGGCTCCGTGCCCAGGCCATAAGGGAAAGCTTCCAGGTCTAAAGCCTCGCACCTCCTTCCTGCCCCAGGGCCTTTGCCCACACTGTTCATGCGCCTGTGACATTCTCCCGTCATGTCACCCGAGGACCCCTCTCCATAACGGTCACTTTCCCCGAGGTCTTCCCTGACCTCCAGACAGGAAGGCCCCCCTCTTGCGCCAAACGCCCTGCTCCTTGGCGGGGGGCCCACCTCACAGCCGCAGTCTCCCCGCACTGCCCCCCGGAGCAGGGGCTCTCTCTTTGTCAGACTACAAGCCCCACAGCCCCGGGGGAGGGGGGTCACTGTTCAAAAAGGGCAGGGCCTGTTGGGGAAATAATGGCTTGGTCTTAGGGGGGATTCTCACAATGGGAAGCGACGAAAAAGAGAAAGCATGTGTGCCTTCACCTTTCACAGGCTGCCTGTCCAATCCTCCGGGGAGGGGCCAGCACAAGAAGCTGAAGACGCTTCGTTCAGTACCCAGGGTAGGACTGTTCCCATATGAAGTGAGCCACAGGGAGCAAAAAGGAGTGAGTCCCCCAGCGCGGGAGGCATGCAAGCCAAGGTTGCAGACACACATGGCATGGATGTCAAGGAATATTCCCCAAGATTCTCTGGTTCTTGGAGCATGGCTTACGCACCAGTGGTGATGCTCCGTGCCAGGGACCGGAGGAAGCACGTGAGAACCGGGCATGGGTGCCTAGCAAGCGCGGTGGGGGACAGAGGGCCAAGCGCTGAGTCGCTGTGGACAGAGCAGCTCACGGGACAGGGCGTGTGGACCCTTGGGTGCGAAGAGCTCAGGCAGGCGGCCCCTCTCTGTGCCCCTCAGCGGGGGGCAGGGAGGCTCCCAAAAGGCCCCCACCGCAGCGGGAGGGGCCTGAAGAGAAGCCCGAGGCAGAGCCGCCACACGGAGGTAGCCAGGCCACCACTGCCACCCAGAGGCTGACCAGGGGCCAGGCCGCCCAGCACAGGGCCAGCCCTACAACGAGGCCAGCCAGGCCCACACCTAGGAGATGGGTGCACGGAGAGCCCAGCAATTCCCTTCACAGGCCCAGGGGCTTCAGGGCAGGCCTGAGGCCCAGAGAGGATGCGGGGTCCCCTGGGGCCCCAGGAGCCAGCAAAGGGTGGCCACAGCCTCAGGGCCATCTGCCCACTCACCACATGGGCTAGGGGTTCCCAGGGGCAAGACCTGCTCTTCCCTGGGTCTCAGCAGCCTCACGAGGAAAGGGACCCTGAGCCTGAGATGCTCTGTAGGCTGTGCCATTCTGCTTCCTGTCCTTGCTCCCTTGGGTGGGCGGGGCTGCTTTTCTAAGGACAGGTGCTCGAGCTTCCCCCACCAGCTGGCCAGCTTCACCCCTGCAGATCACCCTCTCCTGCTGCAGCAGCTCTGACCCCTTCCCCACTGCCCAGCAGGAGTGATAGGGGAGTCCTGTGGACAGACCTAAGAAGCGTGGACAGCACAAGCCCACCCACACCTTCTTATCAAATGGGAAATCGAGGCCCAGAGTGGGGACGCGACCCGGCGCCCGGGATTTAGCAGCCGGGCTGAGCCTTGGTCTCCAGCCTGCAACCCCTCCCACCAGACTCGTGTGTCTCTGGACCTGTGCCAGTCCACACTGTGCCCTGGGGTCTAGGGGGGGTGAGCAGGCCAGGGGACGCAGCTGGTGGGGTCTCCGGGCCCCCCCCTAGGAGATCCATGCCAGCTGGAAGGAAATGACAAAAGCCTCAGGGTGGGTGGGACCAGTGCAGACACTACGGTGGCCCTTCCCTTCTTTTTAGCCTCACAACCACCTTGGAAGGGGCCATACTGTCCCCATTTTACACAGGGGAAAACTGAGGCCCAAGGTTACTCAACCTGCAGAAAGCCGAGCAGGGGTGGGAGGTCCCAGCGGGCAGAGCCCCAGACCCAAGCTCTTAACATTGAGGACTCAGATCTGCTCCAAAGCACACAGATGCATGTGCCCGGAAGCCCCCATCCAGCCTCGAGCCACCGCACGGGTGTGGGCATGGGTGTGGCCCCTCTTCTATAATCCCGGAGAAGAGGCCTGCCTTGCCCTTACTCATTCTGACTGGTCCCGTTGACAGCCTGCAGCATGGGCAGCGTCCTTGGGACGGGTAGAAGGACCTCAGGGCAGTGGGGAGAAAAGGCCGGCGTCAGGGGGAGAGCAGCGCCCTAGGTGGGTGTGGATGCTTCAGTTTTACCGAATCGGGATACTATTAATATTAGCCACCACCGCGGCCAGATGGCGGCTGTCTGGAGCCCTGGAGGGGGGCTGTGTCCTCAGCCAAAAAGGTCAGGCTGACAGCCTCCTGCGGTACTTGAATGACGGCCTCCAAACCGGCTGGGCACCTGTCCAAATCTGGCCGGGGAGCGGGCACAGACAGGCCCCGCTCCAGAAGGCATCACAACAGGGCCGCCCGGCGGACTTCACCACAGGCCTGCCAAGCCGCCACCCCCTGGGAGGGCCCGGGGCCTGAGGTGTGCGGGAGGGAGAGGGAAGTGGACCTCTGCCCAGGAGGAAGGGAGGGAAGAGAGACAGAGGCTGGAGGAGGCAGGAGGCTCCTAGAACCGTGCCAGGCATGGAGACCTAGGGACCAGTGATTCCAACCCCTTCACTTTGCAGACAGGGATCTGAAGATCAAAAAGGGCAGTGACTTGCCCAAGGTCACACGGTGACAAGGTGAAAATTAAACCCCGGGTTTCTAGCTGCCAGCCCAAAGTTTTGCCATGCATTTGACCCTCCAGATGTTTAATCATTAATAGGAAAGGAAGCCTAAAGTTTCAGCACTGCAAAAGCCACAGACACCCAAAATCCATTCATCCAACCGTCCTCCCATCTTTGCACCCACCCATCTATTCATCCCTCCATATATCCTTCCATCCATCCAACCATCCAACCTCCCACCAACTCATCTATCTACCTGACCCCACCCACTTATCTATCCATCTACCATCTGTCCATTAACCCACCAAACCACCCTCCCACAAACCTATCCATCTGACCCCCCACCAACTTATCCATCTATGCTTCCACCTGCCCATGTATCCATCTACCTGCCCCCTCACACATCCAACTATCATCCCCACTGTTCATCTGCCTATCCATCCATTCATCTTCCCAACCTCCTACCCACCTGTCTATCCATATATCTTTGCATCCATCCACCTGTTCATCCATCCATCCACCCTCCCAACCATCCACCTGTCCATCCATCCATCCACCCTCCCAACCATCCACCTGTCCATCCATCATCCACCCTCCCAACCATCCACCTGTCCATCCATCCATCCACCCTCCCAACCATCCACCTGTCCATCCATCCATACACTCTCCCATCCATTCGCTGTCTATCCATCCATCCAACCCCCATCCATCTACTCTCCCATCCATCCACCTGCCATCCTCTCTGAGCCCTATCCATCCAAGGACACTGGCTGAGAATATACCCATGCATTCCTGGTTCTGGCTCGCCCACCCCATTCCACAATTCTACCTGAAGAAGACCTCAAATCACAACTTGTTTGACTCTGCCCATCATGCACACGAGAAAGCAGGTTTGGGAGGGGGCAGAAAATAAGAGAGAGCCACATCATTCTTTGAAGCTCTCAGCTTCAAAGCCCTCCCCCCCGCCCAGAGCTCTTCACATGTTGCTCCATCCAGATTACGGCTGGCTCTTCTCCAATTCCACACCATGATTTGACCCACGGGCTGGTGAAAAGCCCTGGACTTTTTCTTCTTGCCCTGCCTACTCCAGGTGAGCCTGGACAGTGCTCCTCACCCAACAGGACGGTAGGGAGCAGACTGGTCAACGTCTGCAATCTTCCCAGCGTGGTGCGCGTTGGGTCCTCGTCCTGTCTCCACCGCTCCCCTCCCTGCTCGTCAGTCCATGCATCTGTGCAACGAGCTGCTAAGACAGGACGGTCGCCCCAGTCTGGGATTCCGCAGAGCAGCCTGGGCTGGGGGCCGAAGGAGAGGGGTGCGAGGGCAGAGAGTACATGCCTTGACGGCCGCGGTGCTGGGAACCGGGGCCCCCAGGACGTGCTGTCAGTTGGCCTTGCTCTGGGCCAGCATCCTGGAGCCTGGAAGCCATCCCTCACCGCCCCCCCAGTGACTCACCCTGTCAACACCTGATGAGTCACAGCTGCTGGCAAATGGGGGGCACCGCTCCAGCCACCCCAACACTGACGACTCAGCCCACCCTGGGTGCAGCAGGAGGCCCCAGAAGGAGGATGGCACATCCTACCCGTGGGTGGGATTCAGTGTCGAGGGCTTTGGAGCCCAGGCCCACCCACAAGTATCTCATGCCTCAGCCCGCCTGAACCCACAAGGCCACGGAGGCCTGAAGAGATGACCAGTGGTGGACCACGAGCCACAGAGCTCCCCAGGGGCCTGGAGAAGAGGTTCCTCCCGCTGTGTGTCTTGCAGAGCTCGTCTGCACACTGGCCGCTCTGCCGTCTTCGCCAGGATCGGTTCATGTGCCCAATGGGCGCCCCCCGGGCTGGGCAGGGCTTACCTCCTGCTACACCCACACCCCCCCCTCAGCAACCTCACCCAGCTAGAGAGAAGAGGTGTGGCCCACACAAGGTTCCGGCCCGCCACAGCCCCCGGGCAGCATCCCGGCCCTGGACGAGGGAGATGGACAGAAGCAGCAGGTCATGGTCGCCACCCCCAAAACCAGAGACTGCAAGACCTCTGTTCTGTAGGAGGCAGTAGACATCGCTTCCTCAGCACTGGGAGAATGTTCTGGATGGAAGGCCAGGGCTCTGGGCCTGCAGGGGGTGTCCTCAAACCACCTGGGGGACCAGGGACTCAAGTCAGCCTTCTGTGGGGTTCAGGCACTGAGATCAAGATGGAGGACTTCATGGGAGGAGCCTGTGCCGCGAGGACACAGGAGTGAGTGACCAAGGCCCGCTGGACCTGCCAGGGGCGGCGCCGTGGCTCCCCTCCTCTGTGGGCAGAGAGACCCCCCCAGCCCCTCAGGTGTGATCCATGCCAGGATCTGCTCGGGGTCTCAGGAGCTCTGAGGGATCAGGCAGGACCTCGGGAGTCGTCTCCAAGGCACTTAGAACCGCAGGGATAACTTGACTCGGATGGGCAGCTGGCGCTGGGTGGAGAGGGCACAGAAGCGTCTGGCAGGTCGGAGGCGCCTGAAAACGCCCTGGTGACCGAGGAAGTGAGCAGGCACGTCCCTGCGCAGGGTCGGCGTCCAGCTCCTGCTCAGCGCCTCCGCGAGAACACACGGGCTGCCCCACCAGAAAGCCACGCCCCCAAGGCCGCGTTGTGCAGGGGGAGGTGTTCCGTGCAGGGGGAGGTGTCCCCGCAGAAGCTGCTTGAGGACCAGCCAGCCAGCCAAGGGGGCGGAGACAGCAGGTCAAAGGGAGGAGGGAGGGGACATAGTGGGTGTGTAGGAAGCAGGGGCCGCCAGGGAACTGGTACCGGAGGAGGCCGGAGGAGGTGTGCCAGGAGGCAGGCAGGACGGAGGTCCAGGGCCGGGTGCTGCAGGAAGTATGAAGCGGGCACGGGCCCCCGCGGGCTGGGTGCCCACACTCAGCAGCTACAGACCAAGAAGCAGCGTCTTCCCCCAGGGAAGCCCTCACAGCTCCTCTGGCCAGGGCAGCCTTGGCCCATAGACCCAGCCCATGGGGCAGCTCCTCTGGGCGGGCACCAGCGCCCCAGCCTTCTCACGTCAGGCCCGGGACCCATAGGTGATGGGAGCGGCACTGGAGTCAAGGTGGCTACACCTGCCCCCTGCAGCACTGGCCCCCACCAAAAGGATCTTCGCAGGACCCTGTATGAGGCCCCCCAGGCCAGGACCCAAGGAGAGGCGACACAGCCTTCTGAGTGGGTGACAGTGATGAAGACAGTGAGGGCAGCCACGGCCACACCCTGCCCCCACCAGCACGCCCCACATTGATCTAAGAGCATCCGGCACCCCAGATCTTCCCATGAGACCAGCGGGAACCTAAGCCACGCCCCTTGGGTGACTGGACATATTCAGGCTCCCCAGGGATGACGGGTTCCCAGGGCTGCCAGACTAGGGAGCGGGGGGAAGGGGGCATGGCGGGACCAGTCCATGGGGCACAGCCGTGCAGCGGCCATAAGCCAGCACCCCTGGGTCAGCAGCGGTGACAGCGCGGTCTGAGCTGCTCCCATGCCAGAGGAGGGAGCTGACACTGGAACCCTCATCGGGCCAAGAACAAGGTCACAGGCAGAGGACAGCGAGGGTGGCGCCTCCTCTTCCCTCTTCCCGGTGGAGACACGGCCCTGCCCGGCCTCCCCTGGTCCCCTCAATCAGCCCCGCTATCTCATTCACAGGATCAGTGTTTTAATACCTAGAGCGGATTTGAATTAGCGTAACTGGCCCTAAGAGGAAATAAATTATCTAATTCCAGATAATTAGAACCTGAACTAAATTGAATTAATATGGGATTTCTTCTCACCTGAGAACTTGCTTTCTGGATGGTGTGGGGATGCGGGTGGACAGGGGCAGCAGAGACACGCCGTCAGGAGGACGGGGCCTGGACTGGACCCCCGTGGGCTCTGCGAGACGGTAAACCGAGGCGCTCGGTGTGCCCAGGGCTGGAAGACGCAATGAAGCTGGCCGACTGTGGGCGTCCAGGGATTGTGGCGACCGAACAGGGGGCCGGGCAAGTCACTGTGGTGATCCCTGGGGGCCGTTTTTCGGTGCCATAGCCTCTGCCAGGGGTCAGCACACAGCAGGTCTGAGCCGGATACTTGCCTCCCCTTCTAACGTAGCAGCCCTGATATTCTCAGACTGCAGGGAGCCGTGCCTACCTCACACCAGAGAAAGCCAAGACCCACGGTCACGGAGGGGTGAGTGAGTGGCCAGCGGGGACCCTCACCCGAGGTCTCTGCCAGGCGGGGTGGAGCATTTTGCCTTGAGGTGGATAGGGCCCCACTGTCCCTGCTGGAACGTTCCAGATGCTCTTCTGCAGGTGGGGGGTGCACAAGCTCTGAAGCCCCAGGAGGACGGATAGCAGCCCCTCCCCCAGGACTCCCAGCGCCAGCCTCCCCACGGCCTCCCCGAGAGCCCTTCCTCCCTGAGCACCGCCCAGGGGCCCCCGCTTGGCCCATTGCAGGAGCTCGGGCTCCGTACACACAGTGTGTCCCTGTCCTGCCCCAGGTCACGGGAGCCCCAGGCAGCAGAGCTGAGCCTGGAGCCTCTGTCTTCCGGCTCAGTTCCACCCAGGACGTTTAGCAAGTACCTACGAGGTGCAGGATTTTGAAGGATGAGGAAGGGCTGCCCGGGCGAGAAGACAGGGGCAAGGGGAGCACAAGGGAGGTCTCCCACCACCCAGCCGGACAACAAGGGCCTCAGGGGGCAGCCCAAATCTCTATCCTTTGGGTCAGTGCCAGAGCCCCCTGGGCGCACTCCTACTGCATTCCCACAGAAGGCCGGCAGAGAGGAGCGCCATGTCTGAGCAGCTGTCTAGGGACTCCCACGCCAGCCTTTCTGGCCATGGTCAGACGTCTGGGGACTGTCAGACTGCTGGTGCTGGGGCCAGGCCCTCTGGTCTTCTCTGACCAGCCGTTACCAGAGGCACGCAGGGGAAAAGCGGCAGGCACCCAGACCCTCCTGCAAGGAGCCCTGGAAGTGTTTCCCAGGCCTTAGGAGCTCCTTCCACCCCGTTCTGGAGCAGCCGTGGGGGCACCTGCAGAGACTGTGTCCCCTCCATGACCGGCTGCCAGGAGCCCTGAGCCGGCCAGCGCCCCTCACCAATGAGCAGAGCCTCACACGGCCCGAGTCTGCATGGGTCCTCCCCTGCCAGGCCACCTTCACCCCTACTTTGCAGAGGAGGACAGCTCGGGCTAAAAACAGGAGCCCGGGGCTGGAAGGACCCCTCCAGGACCGCCTGGGGCATTACTTGGGGGGGGGTCCTTAACACACACACCCCACTCCACAGTGGCTGCACCACCCCCAGCGAGGGCCCTGGGACCGACGTTGATGTCACGGGCAGTAGGAGGACGCAGGGCTCATGGCCGCGTGTCTCCTGGCACCAAGGACCACCGACACCCCACTGGCCCCGTGTGAACGTACACCCCTAGCCATCAGCACCCCAAATGTCCCTGCCTCCTTCCACAGCCATACTAGAGATGTTCTTGCTCAAAACGGGTGGGGTCTAATGGGTGTTTAGGAGAGACAGGTCACCTGGGAAGCATTGTGCCGGAAATAAGTGAATCTGGGTGCCCCCGCCCCCATGGCCCCACACCTCACCCACCCCAGTCTTATCCTAGATAGTCTACCTCCAATGGCCCCTGGGAAGTGGACTCTCTGCCCAGTGCTCCTTCCAGGGCTCCACATCAGGGCAGCTCTGACCCTCTCCCCAGGGGACAGGTGGGGCATGGGGTCCCCAGGGCACTCGTGTCAGCCCTGGGGCTGGGCCGGCGCCCCAACGGTCCCGCTGGGAGCACTGTCTGCAGAGCACTGCTTGTTCATGCACCTCCACGCTCACACTGTCCTGGGGTTTGGAGAGGACAGTGATGTTCGTTCTCTCAGCTGCTTTGATTCCTCTCTGTTGGGGCACATGGGTTCTCAGACATGCTGCCTTCCCATCCAGCACCCCCGGACCCAGATGATACCGCACACGCTCCAGCTTGCCCAGCCCACAGCACGGAGCCACTGCACCCACCGAGGGGCCGCCGCTGACTGGCTCAGGGTCCTCCATAATTAGGCAGCACTCCTGATGCCCGACACAAGCCCGGGCGTGAGAAACCACCATGGGAGCCTCCCGCTCAAAGGCCCTTGTAGACTGGCAGCGAGCTCTCCATGTACCAAAGGCTCAGGGAACCCATCCCGGCTTGGAGAGGCTGGCCACCAGGCTCAGCAGCTCTTGGATAATCATGGCTAACCCCCCCGATCACAGACCCCGTGAACCCACTCCGCCTCCCAGGCTGTTTGACCTTGGGAAGGGTCACTTCCCCTCCCTGGGCTTCAGTGTCCCAGACATCCAATGGGGGTGCTAACACATGCCTCGGGGCTAGTGACACGGACCCACGTCAGTGTGGATGAGGCACCTCGCACCGAGAAGTCTCTCAGCACGCCCCAAGTCCTTTCTCTTAGGGTAGGAGAAGGGCACGCCCACGCATCAGCGGTGCTGGGCTCCCAGAAGCCCCAGTTTTGTGCTTGGTCACGGAACAACCATGGGTCAAGCGTGAGGACAGCGAGACGACAAGCCCCAGTCGTTGCCCACAGTGAGCTCAAGGTGTCCACGTGAGAAACCACAGCGCCGCGCGTGATGGAGTGCTCACAGAGGAGCAAGCAGGTGAGGAAATGGGGGAGGCCTGGCAGGCACCCTGGAGGAGGTGACCCATGAACTGGGTTTGCAGGTGCAGGGAGGGAGGGATGCCCGTCGCTGGAACAGGACGCGTCATAGGCTCCCTGGGAGGGTGGCCGGGAAGGATGAATAGCGTAAGCTCAGGGACATTTGTTACTTTAACAATTCAGAATGAATCAAATTGTTCTCACAGAAATCGTCTTACTTAGCCGTCCACCTCCACCCCCGGCACTGATGCCACAAAGCCACCACAGAGCGGAAACACGGAGCCCGGGAGGGGCAGGTGGCCTGCCGGAGGTCATCGGCCACAGGACAGAGCTAGGCTGGAAGCCACGCCGTGTCCACACTTCCTATAGCCACCTCCTGCTGAATTTGGTGGCAGGAGGCAGAGACCCCCGACCCAAACAGGGCCCATCACAGAGCGGGAGAAACATGGGCCAAGGACCTGGATGGGACCGCCCCAGAGAGGACACACGAGGGCTGAGCAGGCTCTCCGGCTCACATCAGGGAAGCACGAGGTAAAACTGCGGGGAGACCCCGCCACGCACCTATGCGACCCGCCCCGTCCAGAGCGCGGATGCCCCGTGTGCGGGCTCACTCGCAGTCTGCGGCACGCAGAATGCCCTGGCCGCTTTGGAGGGAGGCTTGGCGGCATCTCACAATCTAAACAGCGCGTTTGCGGGCCCTCACGTGAAGGTGTTGGAAACCACATCCACGCAAAACCTGCCCACGGACGTTTGAAACAGCCTCCTTCAGAGTCGCCAATATCAGCACGTCCGGGACGTCCTTCAGACCGCGGCCCATCACACGGTCAATGTCACCCAGCGCTGCAGAGAAGTGAGCTCTCGAGCCCAGGAAAGACACGGAGGATCCTCCGGAGCCCGTCGCTGCGTGAAAGAAGCCAGTCGGAAAGGGCTCCGCGCTGTGGGACTCCAGGTCTCTGACATCCTGGAAAAGGCGGGACCGCGGACACAGAGGAGTGGTTGCCGAGGGGCGGGGGGCCGGCACCGAGGATTCGGGGCGGGAGGCCACCCTGTGTGACACGGCACCTGTGGACACACGTCATACATGTTTACCCAAACCCACACAGGGCAGCACCGCAGGACGGGCTGTGGACGCTGGGTGGTATGGTGCGTCCGTGTGCACGGACCGATGACAAGCCTGCCATCCAGTGGGGGCAGCCGTGCCTGCTGGGGGAGGGGACAGGGGCACGTGGGAACTCTCCGTGCCTTCCCCTCATTTTTGCTGTGACCCTAAACGCTCTACAAATTAGTCTACTTTTCTAAAACAGAAAAGAGACCCAAGTGCTCTGGGCCTGGATACGAGATGTGGATGCAGCTGGCACCACCGGGCCCTCTCCGCTCGGCGGCTTGCCCGCTGCTCTCTCGGGCTCCCCGTGGTGGCAGGGCAACTCCCGTGAGCACAGCTCACATCTTCCCAGATCCCACCGCGGCCACGAGGCTCTTGCATCAGCCACGTGGTCTCCTGTCCACACCTCCCCAGTCACGGGGCCCCGGGCATCGGCACTCCAGCTGGCCAGGCTGGCTGTACGCTCCAGCCCTCCCTGACCCCCCGGCCGGGAGGGGCTCGCAGGCCTCCTCCGGGAACACTCTGGGTCCTTGCTTGTTCAGAAGGGGAAGAGACAGCAGAGAAGCCCTGCCTCTGGGGAAGGTGGGAGGCACCGTCTCTGTGACCCGACCCGGGAGCCGCGTCTTAGGCCCGGCCAGGACCTTGTGCAGGGCGGTGGGGGCTGGCCGTGAGCGTCTGCAGGGCTGGGTTCAGATCCTCAGGGAGGCCTCACCAGGCCGGTATGAAGAGGCTCTGAAAGACAAATGGGGATGAACCGGAGGGAAGGCGGCTCCCAGGACTGGACCGCCTCCCTCCGATCCGTATGTGGAAGCCCCAGGTGATGGCATTTGGAGAAGGCGGTCATTCAGGGCAGATCAGGTCATGAGGGTGGGGCCCTGGGACTGGGGTTAGTGTCCCCCAGAGAAACCCGCTTCCTCCATCTGCACCACATGAGGACCCAGTGAGAGGGGGGCCATCTGCACACCAGGAAGGGGCCGCACCAGGGACCTGACCGTGTTGGCACCCTGATCCCCCCCCACACAGCCGTGAGGAATATATGCCTACTGTCCAAGCCGTCGGGCTGCACAGCCTGTGGGGGGCCTGAGCTGACCGGTGCAGAGGGACACATGGGGGCCATGGCCACTGTCCAGGGGAGAGAAGGGGAGGTCGCCCCTGGCCAGGCCCACACAACAGCCTGCTCGCCAGTCTAAACCCGCGGTCCTCACTGCCGAGGGGAGCTCCGGCTGTAAGCCAAGTCACCACGGGGGTCTGGTGGGAACTGTGGCCAGAGTCTGCACCCAGGAGGGAAGGAGAAGCAAGTGGGCGGAGCCAGGCCCGCCCTCACAGCTCGGGGCCGGCACAGGCCTCACCTCCGTGTCCTCGAGTAGGTGAGACCACTCAGCGGGGCACAACTTTCCAGAAGCCACTATGTCAACGCGCAGTCTGTCCTCCAGGCTCTGCCCGAGGCCTTCAGAACGTTGGGGAAGGCCAGGCTCCAATTCCGACCGCTCCGATGCTCGGGCTCTTCAGGATTCCAATACGGACACCTGATGCAGGGACAGGGGAGTGGTCCCTGTCACTGCAGCTCCCCTCCCCTGTACCCCGCCCCAAGCCCATCCTTGCTGTGAGGGGCTTTGTGTGCACGGAAGTCCCACCCTGCACACCCAAGCTGGTCCACCTCCCCAAGCCACTGGCCTTGGCCTGGGGAAACACACGCTCCTCCCTGGGCGGTGCCCCCGACCAGACCCAGGCGTGCACAGTCCTGCAGACTGGTCTGCCATCCAGAAGGCACAGCCGGGGTGAGCCCCACGAGGCCTGGGCCAGGCTGGGGGCTGTTTGGCAGGGAAGGGAGTCTGGTCCCTGCCAGCCCCTTCCTGCCCATCTGGCCAATACTGCTGGCTGCGATTCCCCAGGACCCAGGGCCCAGCAGACAATAGCGCGAATGCCCAGGGGCTGGGCAGGAACTCGCAAAGGTGCTGTGGTCCTCCAGCCACTGACCTTCCGTCTCCATCTGCTCCTTTCAGGGAGGTGGGCTCGGGGTGTCCCAAAGGTCCTGGCCAGTAAAGAAAGCAAGCCTGTGGCCCATGGCTTTGCTCCCTACTCTGGGGCATAGTGGATGCTTGCCAGAGCTGGGGGCCCTAAGGGGATGCCCCACGACAGGACCAGTCCCTCCCTGTCTTGGAGGACGTCCCTGTGTGCCCGGCCTCACCCCACGGCTGGTCAGCTCCCAGCGGCCCAGGCGTCATCTCCACCCCATCTGCGCGGGTCCCCGCGGTGAGAGGCGTACCACTTAGGACTCCTCCAATGGTTATTCCAGCCACTGGAGAGTTTCTTATCTGCCGCCCGGAGGCAGAACACGGCAGCCGTCCAGAGTTATTACTTGTCCGGATCTAAGACCAGCTGTCCCACGAGGTGAAGAACCCAGACCCCTCATCACGATGGCAGGGTTGAAAGCCGTGAGGACTGTTTTCAACCCCAGGAGCTCCAACACATAACCGGCCATCCTCCCAGACCTGCGGCCCCCACAGAGTTTCAGAGCTCAGTGCAGACTGGGAGGCCTCTGAGTGGTCTCATTAGACTGTAACTGCCCCGGGGAGCCTGGGAGGCTCAGATGGTTAAGCATCTGCCTTTGGCGCAGGTCACGATCCCACGGTTCTGGGATGGAGTCCCACATCGGGCTCCCTGTTTAGCAGGGAGTATGCTTATCCTTCTGACCCTCACACCCCCCTCAAATAAATAAGTAAAAATATTTTATAAATAAATGAATAATGCAGTTGCCCCTGCAAGGACGAAGGCCTGGGGTAACCAGCTCCTTGGAGCAAACCCTGGTCCACAGTGGGTCTGGGCCGTGGTCCAACGCAGAGCATGGCTGTACGCCAGCATGCACTGAGAAGGGGAAAAGCGCCATGATAATCCACGCCAACCCTTAGATTCAGAAACAGGACCAGAGAGGGGCAGCCACAGGCCTGTAGTCACACAGCTAAGGATACACCTGCACCTCTAAAGCCCCCAGGCTGGCTGGGGAGCAGGACAGGGGGTGACCACGTGTCTCGAGGTCACGTAGGCCTGCAATGCAAGACTCCTCTGCTCCAGGAAATAAGAAGGAGGCAACGTACCATACAGTTAAGCCAGGTGATCTAAGGCTAGGGAAAAGCCCTCAGGGGTATTCCATTCCCAGAGGACCATGGGAGAAGAGGCTCAGCCAAACCAGATGGAAAAATCACTGTTCGGGCCACAGCAGTTTCAAAGTCCTATTACGAATCACTGCCTTGGGGGAATATGTGTGAAACACAGGCCTGCCCCCGACCCCCAGGAGCACAGACCCCGCTATGTGGGTGAGGGGAGAGAAAGCCCCTCTCCCCAATCTCCCCAGCTCTCACAAAGAAAGAGAGGCCAGGCTTACTAAATATATCAAATAAAATGATGGCATTTTGTGTTTTGAATTCCAGATAACCCAGAAACATTTTCAGTATAAGTATGTCCCCAACATGAAATACTAGAGAAATGATCCACTGGTTATGTGAAATGCGTATTTAGCTGGGAACCCTGTATTTTGTGCGGTGGTCCTAGCGGGAGCAGCTGTGTGCCTGTGTCTCCCCATGTCACAGCACCCGCAGGTCACTGTGTCTGGGGGCCCCCCTCAGGAAGGACCCGCTTCCTGGCCCCTGCAGGGAAGGCCGCCCTCTCCTTCCACGGTGGACTCCTTCTTACTCACAGCCCGCCTCTCCATCTTCCCGGCTCATGGAGGCCAGGAGGCTCTCGGCTCGCACACAGCAGGCATCACCCTCCCTCGGGAGGGACGGATAAAGAATCAGACACCGGAGGCCAGCAGAACAGGGCAGAGACCGGGCCTGGGGCGACGGCCACACAGCTGCTCAGCCCACAGCCTGCTCCCCATTCCCTGTGGAAGCCGTCGTGAGGCTCCCAACAGGAAAAGATACACAGGATAAGACAGGAAGGCAGGGTGCAGGGCACCCAGTTTTGGGGTCTCCCTCCCTCTTTCCACATCCCCCACCCACTACCCTCCCCACCTGACCACACAACTATGTTCTCGCTCCACGGCCTGCCAGAGCCCCCTCCCTCACCTGGTCAGCCGTGGGACAAGATGCCCAGCATCTCCACTCGGGCCCGTGGGGAGACCAGGACGCTTGGCCCCTGGCTGGGAGACCACATTCCTGCCGTCAGGGGCAGAGGACTGGGTGGCGGCTCCTCCCTGCTCTGCAGCCTCCAGCAGGGGACCTTCTGAAGTGGCCCCTGCCAGGGGACCCCCTGCTCAGGCTTCCACGAGGCCCTTGGGACCTCCATGTGGCAGCAGAGCCCGCTTCCCTCCCTGCTGGGCTCCGGGGCCGCCAAGGGGAGGACAGAGGACGGATGCAGAAGCCCAGTCCTCTCTGGACCTGAGCTCGCAGGTCCGCTGACGCCACGTGCTCTGCTCCTAGGAAGACGTCAGGCCTCCCCTCCAGGGAGGAAATCTCATGTTCCGAGCAGCAGGGAGGCAGCCGCCCCGGTCTGCTGGGCGGCGCTGGCGGCCGGGTTGGACACCGCCCTGAGAGCAAGCAGAAGCAGCGGGGGTTGGAGAGCCAGGAGAACGCCTGGACTTCGGGACCTGGGCCGGGGCCAGGCAAGACGCAGGCCCCTGTGGACAGAAACTGCCTCGTAGGGTCAAAGCGCAACTCGAAAGATCTGCTCCTCGGGGCCCAGCCATCCGGCCTCACTTGGCGTCAGCACGGGGCACGGTCTCAGGAGAGCAGGGCACAGACAAGCCTCAGCCCCCCGCATGCGGCCGGGACACCGCACTGCACCGCCCCATCCCGCCACCCCGCGCAGAGCTGGAGAAACGCCCTGCCCCACAGGGAGCAGGGGACCACAGCCCAGAGCTTGACTGTCCCTCGGGGGGAGACGTGCTGACACCCACGGCCAGCTCAGGCACGCCTGGTGCTCCCGGCCACGAGGGGCCCGGCTGCCTTCTGACCTCAGGTCCTCCAGTCGGTGCGGGGTGGGGGGATTCCAGCCACAAGGGGGTTTGCCCGCGCCACCATCTTGGGCCCTTGGGAGGCCTCTGCGTTCAGACTCCCGGGGCATCCAATCTCTTAACCAAATGGTCCACAAAGACCAGAAGCCCAGCACGTCCAGACGCACTTGCCCGTCTCTCCTGTTGCCTAGCGAGCAGCCCCACACTCAGAGCCAAGGTCGATCAGAAGGCCACAGAGCCAGGCCGGGCTCCAACCTTGCTCCAGCAAGAATCTGGGGTGAGGGCCAGGGGCCCCAAGAGGTCTCTGTGCACACCGTGACCCGGGACAGGTCACGAGGACGTCCTTGGCTGAAAATGACAGTCATCACAACTTGATCACTTCGGGATACCGGAGCGGGGAGACCGCCTGCCGCCAGAAGTCTCACAGTCAGCCACGGGCCAGCCGCACATCACACACATGTCCCCGTCGGCCCTGCTTAGCCCCTTCACAGAGCCCTCCCTGGCGTCCCGCCCCCCAGAACAGGGAACAGGGCAGAAGGTGACCCCAGGCCTTGCAGCCCTGGCCTCCTGGACCTCTTAGCCCTGGCCTTCTTGAGGTCACCTTCCCAACCATCAGCTGGCAGGAAAGGAGCCTGGAGAGATGCTGTACATTTAAAAAGATAAATAAATAAGAGGCTACATATTTGCAACCAACTCCGGAACAGCTAACTTCTCGCTGTCATCTGCTCAGAAAATGTGGTCCCAGCTGACGGGGCTAATTACCCGCTCAGAGCAGTGAGCGCTGAGAAACAAGGCTGCTGATGATGAGGGGGAGGGTGCGGGGGGCCGGCCTGCCTCTCCTCGGGGCCACGTGTGCCCAGGAGGGTCACCCAAGGAGGGCTCGATGTCCATCCAGGTCCTGAGCCCAGATTCAACCCAGCTTCTCGAGAGGCTGACAGAGGCTTGTGTCCCCATCCCCCAGCCCGGCCCCAGGAGAGGCTCCCTTCCGAGGAGGAGGACAGCGCTGCTCCCCAGAAGGCCGGGGACTCAACAGGGCTGGCACCCACTTTGCACCATCTTTCCCCTCCCTGGGTCGGTCACCCCCCACCCCCACCTCCACTGTTGGCAGTCCCCGGCTCTGCCCCGGGCTTCCTGCACCCACTCCTGCCCCCTCACGTCCCCATCCCTCAGGCCCCTCCCATCTCCCCCCTGGGCTCTGTGTGACCATTGTGGACTCAGGGAGCAGAGGCCTGGAACCACACGGAGACAGGATCAGGGTGATGGGCTAATGGGGAGAGCCAGCTTGGGACCCCAGAAAGCGCTCAGTCGAGGTAAAGTTCCATAGGGAGGGGCCAAGACAATAGTACAGGGAGAGGGTCTGGTGGAGATGGGAGGGCTGCAGGCAGAGAGCGCCGGGCTAGGAGCTC
>PITA01022360.1:0-30512 GCA_004023965.1 Spilogale gracilis | reverse complement strand
GCGGCCGGCCGGCCCCGCAGCGCCCCCTCCCGCCGCCCGCCCGGGTAGGGCCCGCTGTCCCAGTGCAGGCCTTGTGGTCCCCGCCTCCCGCCAGGCCTCCCCGCCGCCTCCCGCGTCGTGGCCCCAAGTCCGCGCTGGGAGCGGTGCAGCGCCGCCGCAAGGCCGGCCCGGGTTGGAGCGCGCCCCGCCTTGGGAGGACCCGGGGACCCGTGCGGGGCGGCTTTGCACGCCCCCTGGCTAGACACTGACTGCAGCTACTTGGTGCTGGGATTCACCCAGCTTTGAAGAAAAGCAAGACAGCCCAGAGAAATTCTCCGATTTTCCAGACTATGGTTAAAACAGAGTCAGCCTGCAGTATATCTAGATAAAGTTTGGGTGCTGCACGGAAAGCTATAGACACCGAACGCTTTTTGTGTGCTAGTCATTGAGCTGGGCACTACGAAAAGTTGATTTAATCTTTAAAAACTTACTAAGTGCTATTATGACCCATATGTATTACCCTTATTTTATAGATAGGAGGCCGAGAAAATTAAATAACATGCCCAAGGATGCAGAAGTAGAAGTCGTGGGGCGCCTGGGTGGCTCAGTTGGTTAAGCAACTGCCTTCGGCTCAGGTCATGATCCCGGAGTCCCGGGATCCAGTCCCACATCAGGCTCCCTGCTGGCAGGAGGTCTGCTTCTCCCTCTTTCACTCCCCCTGCTTGTGTTCCCTCTCTAGCTGTGTTTCTCTCTGTCAAATAAAATCTTTAAAAAAAAAAAAAAAAGAAGTCGTGCAGCCAGGTTGCAAATTGTTAAAGTGCTTAACTATGCTGCATTTTGTAAATGTAACTGACATGGAAGTTACCATCACTACTTCAGCTTTAACATAATGGAAGAAACCACAAAGGAAGTAAAAGTAACAGCATAGGGAATATCCCCCTCAAATGCGGCGTTGGATGTGGTTAATACTTAAAATATATAAGGAGCTCCTGCATATTTATTAGAAAAAATCTAAATGAATCAACACACAAAGGCTATGAACAGAAACACATGCTACACTTAAATGTCCCAGAGCTTGGAAATCAGGTTTCCCTCTGAAAGAGAACTGTTGCGTGAAACATTTCAATTGTTGATGTAAGTTACTTGGGCCAATAAGTAGCCTATAAATGTCTTCACCAAGATGTTTTCACCTAGTCAAGGAGAATATAAAGGAGGATATGATTGAGAAACAAAGAAAGTGTAACTTAATTGTGTTACAGAAAGAAGGTGGTCTATAGAATCTAAAAAAGGAGAACCAGGGGAAAATATTAGATGGTGTTGGTACAGCACTGTCGGCTGAAGACACAAATTATATAAACAGACAAGTGTCCTGATCATTAGAGAGATATGCACCATTGAGAATAAGGCATAAAGCTTAGCCCCATATTTTTTTAAAATTAAAGTGTAGTTGGCATATAATATTATATTAGTTTCAGGTGTACAACATAATGATTCAACATTTATATACATCAAGAAGTGATATGTGTAGTTACCATCTATCACCGTGCAAAGTTATGACAGTATGAATGCCTATATTCCCTATGATGCATTTTTCTTCCTTGTGACTTATTTTATAGCTGGAAGTTTGTGCCTCTTAATCCCCTTCACCTGTCTCACCCATCCCCCCACCTCACCAGTCTAGCAACCACCAATTTGTTCTCTATGAACTGTTTCTATTGGTTCGTTTTTTGTGTTCTAGATTCCACATGTTAGTGAAATCATGGTATTGTCTTTTTCTGTCTGACTTATTGCACTTTGAATAATACCGTCTATGCCCATTCATAGAAATGTAGTCAAAAATGGCAAGGTTTCATTCCTTTTTATGGCTGAATTATATACACACACACACACACACACACACACACACACATACACACACACACACACACCACATCTTTATCCACTCATCTATGGATGGACACCAGTTGTTTCCATATCTTGGGTGTTGTAAATAATGCTGCAAAATTCAGCCCCTTCTTAAAGGAAATACCTTTCAAGAGTCACCAAGCCTCTATATGCTGATTTCCTTTTCACCCAGCACCATTCTGATAGTGTATTATGAGCATACTCCTAATATGAGGTGTTTTTCTCAGATCTGAGTATTGGGGTGACTGGAACAGTAGGTCTCCCACTGTAAATTAGTAATTTGACATTGCAATTTGTAATCTAATTTCTTATGACTTTAGTTATTGTGACAAATGGTATTATATATAAGTGGCCTGTAATAATCTCTTTCATCTCATTTATTTTCTACAAATGATCTTGATACTCCTCCCATGGAGAGGTGGGGTCTATGCCCCTTTCCTTGAATCTAGACCAACCTTGGTGATTTGATTGTAAGCAGTAGAAAGTAGTGTAAGTGATGCCTCATTATCTTGAAGATTAGGTCAGAAAAGATCATATAGCTTCCACATGGTTCTCTTGAAATATTTCCTCCTAAAGCCTTCAGGAATATAAGCTGTTCCATTGCCCTGAAGCTACCATGCTGTGAGGAAGCCCAAATTAGGAGGAGAGATCACACGAAGAGACCTTGAGATTCAATAAATAGAGGGATGCCTGGCCAGACTCTAGTGCCTAGCCGCTCCACACCCAAGTCAGACGACTCCACAGTTCATACCAGAGTAAATGTAAGTGTCTCAGATCAACCAAACTGAGCCAGAATTATTCCTCCCCTCCTCAAGAGGCTTTGTTGTTGGACAAGCTATGCCCCTAAAGTAAAAGAAAAGAAGGAAGAATAAAGAAGAAGGAAAAGATAAAAGGAAAAAAACACCAGATGTTCTCCAACCAAAACCAGTGACCTTATAGCAAGCCAGCAAATAATCTGAAAACCTTAGGATATACTTCTATGTAGAAACCAATTGCATGGGGTTTCTCTCACTTGCAATTGTAAGAATCTTGACCAGCAATTCTTTCTACCCATGGATCTTATCCCCGTGCTATAATAAAAAAACATCTTTCTGCACAACAAACAAACAAAAAACAGAAAGAATCTTGACCGATTCAAATATTTGCTTAACACAGGATTTAGTCTCTCCCTGCAAGGTGGTACTAGAGGAGATGGATGCAGGAAGATTCAGAGATTGATAATTCCACTTTAGCAAGTATTAGTCAAGACTTTGAAAAACAAAAGACCAAAATCCAAATCAAACTGTTCCAAGGAAAAAAATAAATAAAGGCATTTATTGGCTCACATAAGTGAGATGTTATGGGGTAGAACTTCAGGAATGGCGTTGTGTGGGTGCTAAAATGTTATCGCTAACAACTTCTCTTGGGGTGCCTTGGTTGGCTCAGTCGATTAAGCTGTAAGCATCTGTTTCAGTTCAGGTCCTAATCGAGTGCTCCCCCGGCAACCTGCTCAGCAGAGAGTCTGCTTCTCCCGCTGCCCTCCCTACTGCTTGGGTTCTCTCTGCCCCCACTCTGAAGTAAACAAATAAAATCTTAAAAAGAAAAAAACAAAACAAAAACGTCTTCCTCCTTACTTCACTTTCTACATTCTCAGGTTGTTTCTCTCATTGTGGGAGCAAAGGTGGCCACCAATTTAGCAACCCATAGCTGGAAGAAACTTCTTTCTCAGTTCTAGTAAGGCATCCATGTATTATGCTCATTAGCTTAGTAAGGAGCATGTAGTTGTCATGGAAACAATCACTGTGATCAAGGACGGGCAGTACTCTGGCCAAACCAATATCATATACCCACCTTGATTCGCAGGGGTGGGATTAACAGTGTGGGAGGAGGTAGTTCCTCAGAACGAAATCAGAGTCCTCTTAACAGGGAGAGACAGACATAGAGGGGAAAGGGATTCTGGGCGGGGGAAAAACAGAAGCTTGGTAGACTCTCCTAGTACCACCTCCTACTCTGTATTCTGGCCATCTCTCCTTGACGATTAGCATATTAGAGCTTACAAAACCATGAAAATCTTTTGCTACTTATATCCATTTCTTTATGCGAGTCTGGGTTCTTTACCTATTATGATACCAGTATGAGAAATTTCCTGGTCACCAACCCAGTGTGAAATGCAAAGCATTGTGGTTACTTCACAGAGGATGGACCGCCATCCACCCCAAACTGGTTCACTGTCAAGACTGCTGATGCCACATGTGCACCAAGAAGGTAGGAAGAAATTTATTACTCACATTTTGAGACTTTCTAGAAGAGCAGTTCAGACACCTAAGCTAGTCCAAAAATGGCTTCAGCAAAACAAAGGTGGGTTTTATTGTGTTTAAGGGGTGGAACTGGGTGAGGGTTCCTACACACAGGCCATGATTTTGTGTAGTTTGAACTTCTCCTCTGGTGCCACATGGACTTTACTATCAGCTTGCCCACATGTGGGACAGAAGGGAAAAGTGGAGGTGAGGCTTGAAAATTATCAGTGGTCAGCATCAAAATGAGTCAGATGCTATATGACACAGGGCCATCTCTCAGATTCAGTCCAGTTTTCTGGTTGTGATAGCCTCAATGAAGTAACATCTCACCCTTTAATCAATGAAACAAAAAGGAATGCTTCCCCTGCTGGTTATAATTCTGAAACAATATTCTTACCTATCCTCCTTTATTTATGCATGTAACATCTGGAGGGACATGCAGGTATAGCTCCTTTCCAGAAAGAGTAAAGTGACTATTACACAACCATGAATACACAGGGAATCAGTCTTTACTTTGTACCAAGGCACCAGGCCCAGGTGAGAGATGCTTCATTTGTACTCCCTCCCTGCTGTACCCCTGCCTCAGTCTTTTATACCCCTCTACCCCATCCGAAGATACCAGATTCATTCTCAAGGCCTGCCATAGAGCTTTTGTGTTGCCCCAATTGTAGGGAGATGGCTGTAGTTGGTCCTGACTCTTGTTTTACTGGGTAGATTTTAAGCCTTTCTGATTGGAATAATTTTAAAAAGGGGCACCTGGGTGGCTCAGTCATTACATGATCTGCCTTTGGTTCAGGTCATGATCCCCCATTGGGCTTTGCTGGGCAGGGAGCCTGTTTCTCCCTTTCCTACTCCCTCTGCTTGTGTTCCCTCTCTAGCTGTGTTTCTCTCTGCCAAATAAATAAAACCTTTAAAAAAAATAAAAGAGACTAGACTTTCTTGTGCTTATATTGGCTACCTTTCATAGCATAACTTTGATGCCATTATTTTGCTCACAAGGTATATTATTTTACCTATTTAATTTTTTGCCAGAAAAAATCAACATGAGTATTGTCATTCAAATATTTCGTAGAAAAAATGGAACGTGGCAATAGGTTCAGTGTAGTATGGAAAAAAAATCCTGCAGGTTTGTACGCATTGCTCTATTTACATCTGGGACTTTCCCTGACATTAGGCACAGCTGCTGCACCTGTTGGATGTCCCCTTGCAGGTGCAGCCCTGGGCGCACTTGGCCCGGTCCACGGGCAGCAAGTGCAGTAGCTCTTCTTACAGGAAGTGCATTTGCACTCCGCATTTGCAAGAGCTGACACAGGTGCACGAGCCACTGGTGGAGTAGAAGCAACTGGGGTCTATTTTGAGTCCAATGCAAGTGGTGAAGAAAGGCACTTGGCTAGCTGGAGGTGCAGAGGTCCACAAGGTATATTTCACTAGCTTTCATCTTACCAGTGACTTTTTCTCCTCTGAGAAGATGGAGGAAGGAAAATGGTGAGTAAAAGAGAAAGATCACATTCTATTATATATTAAAGAAACACAGCTAGCTTAGAGGATTTTTTTTTTAAACCAAAACCAGATTTCAAAGAATTTTCATAGTAATGTAGGCAGGAAACCCCCAGGGGTACATTTCCCCCAGTTTTCTGCAGCGCAGTGGAAATATGTGAGAGGCCCTGTTTTATTTCTAACAATGTTAACTCGTATTCCATTAACTGTTTAGTAACTAGTAGTATGGGAGGACAAGGGCAGGCAATGTGCTTTATTGGAGGCTTACAGCTACAGAAGACTAAGTGATGAAGGGGAGACACCAAATGCAATTGCTCATCTGTGGCAAACCTTGTTGAGTATCAACCCAGTTGTCACCCCCCTTCTCTTCCTTGCCAACAGCACCTTCATTTTTTTTTCAGAAGGTAGCTGTCTACTTCGGAGGGGGCAAATTAGAGAGTAGAGACCCCCCCCCATCCTCTCTGGAGGTGAATCTTGATTAGTCTTAAGGCAATCATAGTGATCCTATTCCTCTTCCACTGAAGCGATGGACACATGATACAATTTTAGTTAATGAGACATGAGGGGAGGTCTCTGAGGAGAGCTTTATAGAAAGCTCCACAATCTTAATAAATGGTATTTTCTTCTTCGGGATGGCTCTCCTTTCATGTGGTACCTGGATCTGGGCAGCTATGAGGGGGCAGCAGCGAAATCTGAGGATGACTGAGGAGAGGAGACATTTGAGCTCTGGAGGATGTTTTAGAGATGCTTGATTCACCCAGTCCTGGAGCTACTTCTCATCTAGATTTCCTATTCTGAGAGAGAGTATATTTCTTTATGCGTTAAATGATTTGATTTTGTGTCAGGTCTTCTATTACTCATATATTAATGTGATTACTCACATTTACGTCATATTTTGCAGATTTCCATCCCGCATATATTGCTTCAGTTGATCTTCACAGAAACTCTGTGGAAGTAGGCAAGACATTTTACAGATAAGAACACTGATGCTCAGAGAATAGGGGGATGGGTGGCCCTACAATCAAGGTGGTCTGATTTCCAGTCTAGAGTTTTTCCTCAGAGCAAATGGTAATTCCAGGAGGGTTGTCAAATAGGGCAAGTGGGGTAATTTGTTGAAAACTCCTGGGGAGGGAAGGACAGAGGTGCTGCTGGAAGCAAATGTCTCCCGCTTCATATTTGCCTCTGGCCAGCTCCAATGGATTTTCCAGGGATGTATGTTTTTCTTTCTTCCTTTCTTTCTTTCTTTCTTCTTTCTTTTTTAAATCTTTTTTGTTTGTTTGTTTGTTTTATAAAGATTTTATTCATTTATTTGACAGAGAGAAACACAGCGAGAGAGGGAACACAAGCAGAGGGACTGAGAGAGGGAGAAGCAGGCTTCCCTGCCGAGCAGGGAGCCCGATGTGGGGCTCCATCCCAGGTCTCCGGGATCATGACCTGAGCCGAAGGCAGTCGCTCAACCAACTGAGCCACCCAGGCGCCCCTAGGGATGCTTTTCTTAATGCTGGCCTTTGCTTTATCCCTGCTCAGTGTGTGCCAAGCTAAAGTTAACAGCTTACTTTGCTTAGCCTCCAGGATTTACTGCTTTTGGAAGATCTGATTCATGGGACTTCCTTTATTTCAGGCTCAATGTAAAGTGGAATTTTTTCTTTACTGTCCGGCTTGTTTGATTTTCCTGATAACATTTCAACTTCCTGAATAGAGGGGACAGGACAGAACCTAATTTTCTTTCATATAGATCTATCCTTTTCCAGATTTCCCTTTTCCTCCTCCTCCATGTTGCTCCACTTCTCCATTGGCCTAAGAACTTTTGGATGTTTCTCTTACTCTGTCCTTTTCTTTGATTGCATCACATTTCTTGCTTGTTAGCTCTCTATTTTCTTGATTCTCATCTTCTACTTTTCCCTTCTTACTTTCTCTCTCACCACCAGCCTATACCCCCTAGGCCTACTTTTTAAAATCCAATACTCTCCTTCCTTTTTCATCCCTCTCACACCTGCTCATCTCTTCCTCCTTGTCTTTATCTTTCTGAGCTTTTAGTTTACTTGAGGACTCTCCTTGACTACAGATTCAGTTTTTAGACTTGGGAAATCCTTACAAAGTCATCCCCCAAAACTCAATGGAAATCGTTATTTTAAAATATTTTTTTATTTATTCATTTGAGAGAGAGAGGGAGAGAGCAAGCAAGAGCACAAACAGGAAGGAGAGTCAGAGGGAGAGGAAAAAGCAGGCTCCCAGCTGAGCAGGGAATCTGACGGGGGACTTGATCCCAGGACCCCACATCATGACCTGAGCTGAAGGCAGATGCTTAACAGACTTGAGTCACCCAGGCACCCTGGAAATCATTTTTAAAGTTTCAGTTTGGGGGGGTGCGCCTCGGTGGCTCAGTTGGTTAAGCGACTGCCTTCGGCTCAGGTCATGATCCTGGAGACCAGGGGTCGAGTACTGCATCAGGTTAGCTCAGTCAGAGGAGCATGTGACTTTTGATCTCTAAGTCATGAATTCAAGCTCCACATTGGGTGTAGATATAATTTAATGAATAAATCTTAAAAAAGAAAAAAGTTTCAGGGGTGTCTGAATGGCTCAGTTGGTTAAATATTCATGCGTGGTTTTGGCTCAGGTCATGATCTCAGGGTCCTGGGATTGAGCATTGTGTTGGGCTCTGTACTCAGCAGGGAGTCTGCTTGAGGATTCTCTCTTTCTCTTCCTTTGCCCCTGTCTCTTTCTAAAATAAATAAATAAATCTTCCAAAAAAAAGTTTCAACTTGATTTTAATAGTTCTTTTTGGCGGGGGGAGGAAGAGGGTGTGCATGCAAGGGAGGAAGGGGTAGAGAGAGAGGGAGCAAACCTCAAGTGAACTCCACACTCAGTTCAGCAAAAGCCTGACACAGGGCTCAATCTCACCACCCAAGATCATGACCTGAACCCAAATCAAGAATCAGACTGGTAACGAACTGAGCCCCCCCCCCCCATCCCCTTAATTAGTTCTTAGGATAATGCTGTCACTAAAGCCAAGAGGTAAATTTTCTCTTTGATATATTGCTATGGAAATCCAATGCAAATAATGTCTGTTGGGATTTAAAGATGTTGAAGAGCACATGTACTGTTTGATCTGATAATCAACATTTTTAAAGAACGAAAAGATTCAAAACACTAGGAAATCCTAAGAGGCAACATGGAAGTGGCAAAACACTAGGAAATCCTAAGAGGCAACATGGAAGACATGTAGGAAGACCAGCCTCTCTTCCTACATGTCTTCTTTCTGTCCCAGAGTGTTTTCTGTCCCAGTATTAGAGGATTTTAGAATTGGTGCAAGTCTTAGAAATCAACTGCTTCATTTTACTGAAGAAACTGAGGCCCAGACAGGTGGCATGTGTCACCCACAGTCATGGTAAGGGGGTGGAAGATTCCAGGTTGACTTGTTTGTTTCTGTGTAAAGCTGGATCATTTTAATAAACCATAAAGGAACAAAAATACAAAGAAGAAAGCAAATCATTACCTCAAATTCAACCACCTATACAGAGCCAGTGCTAATAAGATTTTAATAGGTTTTCTATTTCCATAGAACTAGTTCTATTAGGAACAATGAAGATTTATCTAGTGCTACATGTAGTTTCTCATTAGATCCTGGAATCTAATAAAATCGAAAAATTATCTTGTAATTACTATGTTTTATTTTCATTGTACAGAGCACATTGAGCCTGTTTATTAATTTGCAGACGGTCACCTACCCAGGAGCTAGTCCACATAATTGTGTATTATTCCCTTAATAAATCGTTAGATTCAATTTGTTCACATTTTATTTTTGTAGTTATAAATTAGATTGGTGCCTATTTTTTCTCTCTCTCTCCCTGTGTTTGCCAGGTATCAGGATAGTTTGCTTCCAAGAAGCAAACCCAAGGTGAGAAACCCTTGGTGATTTGCTTTCATTAGTTCCTTTAAGTACTCTCAAGAATTTCTTAGGGTTTCTGGGTCTTTATTGTGAAGTTCTACCTATCTTAGTCACGTGTGTGGGACCACGTGCGATCTTTGCTATTAAGTACTAGCTCACAGTCCATCCACTAACGGCTTGGGGAACATTCACAGTAACTTAAAACCTTCTCTGGATAGCTATTGGGGGGGGGGGAGTTTCAAAAAAAGACACGCCTCTCCCTTTCTCTTTAAGTATTATCCTGAAAAAAACAAAACAAAACAAAACCCTGAAGAATATTTTCAGTCTTTTTCATGTAGAATCCATTCTTGTGACTTAGTTAAAAAAACAAAACAAAACACCACCTAGTAGGGGCGCCTGGGTGGCTCAGTTGGTTAAGCGACTGCTTTCGGCTCAGGTCACGATCCTGGAGACCCGGGATCGAGCCCCACATTCCCGCTGAGCGGGAAGCCTGCTTCTCCCTCTCTCGGTCCCTCTGCTTGTGTTCCCTCTCTCGCTGTGATTCTCTCTGTCAAATAAATAAATAAAATCTTAAAAAAACCCAACAACAACAAGAAACAAAACACCACCTAATAAACTAAGTTTCCCTCCCTTCTCAAAGCAGCCAGAAGTAATTGGATCCGCGGCCACGTAGGAACCTCTGGTGGCGCTAAATCTGGAGAGTCTCCAGGGACAGGCGGAGGCCAGCGCGTCGGCCTGGGCAGTAAACTCTTTTCTCTTCCAACTTTGGGCCAGAGCCCGGTCCCGAGGAGTTCACTATTTCTCCCTCGGGGACAAGGTTCCCTCTGCAGTTGCCAGCCCTCTCGTCCGGGTGGGCCAGCTCGCAGGGCAGGGCAGGGCAGGCCGGGCCCGGCACCGCGGCGCGGGGCTCGGAAGACCAGCCCTGGCGCGCGGCTGCGGCTCCTCCCCTCGCTCGGATGCGGCCGGGGGGCGGGGGGTGGGAGAGGGGGTGGTGGCTGCCTCCCGGGGAGGGCCGGAACTTTTTTCCACGTTTGCAAACGCTGCGGCGCGCCCAGCTGCGACCCGCGCCGCCCGAGCTCCGCACACACTCGCCCGCTCCGCGTCGCATCCCGCGCCAGCCCCTCGCTGCTCTCCTCGACGCCCCCGATGGCGTGCAGGGCCCGAGGCTGGCGGCCCCCGCCGCCGCCGCTGCTGCTGCTACTACTCTGGGTGACGGGGCAGGCGGCGCCGGTGGCGGGCCTGGGCCTGGACACGGAGCTGCAGATCGAGCGGCGCTTCTTGCCCGACGAGTGCCCGCGCTCCGTGCGCAGCGGCGACTTCGTGCGTTACCACTACGTGGGGACATTCCCCGACGGCCAGAAGTTCGACTCCAGGTAGTGCGCTCCAAACGCCTGGCCGGGCCCCCGAGGCAGCACCGCCCGCCTTCCGCTTCCCTCTCTCCGGACAGGCCTTTCCTTCCCGACGGACCTCCCCCAGCTCCGCCCCGCAAACCCCGCGCTCCTTCTCCCTCCTCTTACCAAAAGCCCAACGACCCTCAGTCTCCGCGGTGTGGTGAGCCTACCGGTCGTTAGCTTCCCTGGTCCGCCCGCCCGGGAGTCGAGTCTTGGATAGGACCTGGCACAGAGGGTTTGGAAGAAATCCCGTCCTTCCCGTCCTCCCAGCGCGTTCACACAACGCGAAATCCGTGTAAAATGGCCACTCTGCAAATAGACCTCCACCCCAAGAGTAAATGTTGATGTCTGCCATCTCCCTTTACTGGCCCTTGGACAGTCCCCTTAAGTCAGATGATGTCTCTTGGAGTAGATGATGATGATGATGATGATGATGAGCAGATGACAGCGGCTGTTAACATTTATGGAGCTAGTACAGTGTGCCAGGGTAGTTCTAAATGATTTCTGTGTGATGAACTCATTCATTTCTTAGGACAGATCTTTTAGATAGGTACCATTATTTTGCCAGTGAGGTCACTCTCAAGCCACTGAGGGAGGCTAAAAAATTTGTTTAAATGGAGTCTGACTGAAAACCCTGACAGTCCAAGGGCAGGGTCTGTGCTTGAAGGTACTACTGCCCTTCATTTTCCGCCACTGGGTATGGGCAGGTCACTCAGCTTTGTTCTGCGGCCCTGGACCATGCCCAGGATTCCTTTCCTCATCTCTGTCCTGAGATCACAATTCCCACCTTCTCTCCGGTTGAGCTTTAGGGTTAAAGCTTCAGCTACAGGGACATTCCTCTAGCTACTGTCTGCTTTCCTCCCCAAGGCTTTGTTGCAAACCCAGTCTGCGCCTGCAGTTCTCTCAGTGACTCACCAGACTAGGCAAAGAGAACTATTTGTTGAGTATCTATCTGCCCTATAGGCTGTACAGGCTCATTCCAGAAGTTATCTTTTAAAAAATACTTGTAGCCTCTCTTGCCTTTTTTGAAATTTCAGACAATGAATATACAAAAGCAGTTTAGTGTGCAAACTGTTACATATGCAAGTGCTTAGAAATGGTCCTTCTTGCTGTTGTTTCAGTAGCTTCTTTTTATTTTTAGCAGCTTTACTGAGCTATAATTCACATACCATACAATTCACCCATTTAAGGCATACGATTTGGTGGTTTTTAGTATATTCATAGATTTGTGCAACCATCACAGCTATCTAATTCTAGAATATTCTCATCACTCCAAAAAAGAAAGGCTGGGCCCATTAGCAGTCACTCCCCTCCCCTCTGGCCCTAGGCAACCACTAATCTACTATCTCTATGTGGAACCATATAATTTGTAGTGATTTGTATCTGGCTTCTTTCAGTTAGCATAATATTTTCTGGGTTCATCCATGTTTTGGCATGTACCAATATGCCATTCCTTTTTAACAGTTGTATATTTCATTGTGTGACTGTTTATCCATTTGTTGGTTGATGGTCATTTGTATTGCTTACACTTTTTAGCTAATGAACATTTGTGTACAGGGTTTTGTGTGGATATATGCTTTTCTTTCTTTTGGATCTATACCTAGGAGTGGAATTGCTGGGTCCTATGGTAATTGTGTTTAACTTTTTGAGGAACTGCCAGAGTTTTCCAGTGTAGCTTCACCATTTTATACTCTCACCAGCAAAGGATGAGCGGTCCTAGTTCTCTACATTCTCCCCCAACAACTGTGATTTTCTCTTTTTTATTCTCACTATCCTAGTGGGTATGAAGTGGTATCTCATTGTGCTTTTGGTTCACATTTCCTTAATGACTAATGATGCTGAGTGTCTTTTTATATGTTTGTTGGCCATTTGTATATCTTCTTTCATCTTCTTCTTAGTTACAAAATAAGGAAGAATTTCCTGCTTGTACTGATGGTAATTAATAATTCCACCTAGAACAGGTTGTCTGATACTTACCGCCCTCTAGCCACGGCAGCCACCGTGAGGCAGTGTGGGACAATGGAAGACCTTAGGAGGCACTAACATCCAATCATCAAATGTGTGTGCAGTGTCTGCCCCTGAAGACAGTGTCCTTCCCTGTCCCTACAGCTTATAGTCCAGGCGATTATGTAGTGTGATATATAAAGAATAATAGCATACACTTTTGTCTCTCATGTAAAGTTCACACAGTCGTACCATATAACTTTCAATGTGTGAATTCATTTAATGTCAACGAAATCCATTAACCTCACAAGACAATTAAGTAGGTACCTTGTCAACAAAGGAAGAAACTGAGGCTTGGGAAATTCAAGTAATTTGCTCAAGGGACTTGGCTCCTATGTCGCAGAGTGAGTTTTTTTTTTTTTTTTTTAAAGATTTTATTTATTTGACAGAGAGAAACACAGCCAGAGAGGGAACACAAGCAGGGGGAGTGAGAGAGAGAGAAGCAGGCTTCCCGCCGAGCAGGGAGCCCGATGTGGGGCTCCATCCCAGGTCTCCGGGATCATGACCCGAGCCGAAGGCAGTCGCTTAACCAACTGAGCCACCCAGGCGCCCCGCAGAGTGAGGTTTTGAGCTTAAGCAGAGTGGGGCCAGAGTCTGTAGATTGTGGTCCATAGTCTATGCATATGAAAGAAAGGCAAGGGGCTGTGGAAACACACAGAAAGCTCAGCTGTATGTTGCTGGGGTCAGAGAGAGAGAGAGAGAGAGGGAGTGGTCGGGATGAAATTCCAGGATTGCAAGGCTAAGACCTGAAGATGATTAACATTGACCGGGCCTGGGGTACCTGGGTGACTCTTGATTTCCACTCTAGCCTTGATCTCAGTAAGGGTCATGAGATGGAGCCCCACCACACTCAGCATGGAGTTGGCTTGAGTTTCTCTCTCCCTCTCCCTCTGCCCTTCTCGCTCATGTTCTCTCTGTTTCTCTAACATAAATACATAAATCTTAAAAAATATATAAAATACAATAAAATTGATCAGGGCTAGGCTGATGGGTGAAGGCTGTGGAGGGAAGAAAGGTTGTGGCTGGTGGAGGGGACTGGTGGTGGGAGCATTATGTCATCGTCTGTGAAAGCTGTTCACTACAGCCCGAGTTTGGAGTGGGAGTGGGGGAGTGCCTGCCAAGGGGAGGGGTTGGGGAGGAAGGAGAGGCCAGAGGAGGCTGGAGAGGAAGGCTGTCCCAACTTTGAGAGATCTTTTCTGCCTGGCTATGGAATTTGGACTTTGTCTAGGACAATGGAAAGCCACTGAATTTTAATCAAGGGGGTGAGGAATCAGACTTTTCTGTGGCTGCAGTGTGGGCAGTGGGGTGGAAAGGGCAGGACACACAGGTGTTTCACTAGTGTGGGTTTTCCTCTAGGGCCTCCATTCCTTTGGGAATTTATGAAGCATTAAAGTACAACTCTGCTATTCTTGCCCAAAGAGCTTGGGAGTGGGAGTGGGGGAGAAATCTAAGGTTTTGGGTTCTGGCTGCTGATTTGAAGGTTTTGCTCAGAAGAAAATGACTTTCACCCTGACCAGAGTCATAAGCGACAAAGGGCTTCTCTTTTCCTAGAGCTTTCTTCCTGCCTTTCTGCCTGTCACTTGGGAGCAGTTAGTATCTTTTCAGCTTGTGAGCATTTGCACTTGCCAGGAGGCCCAGCCCTCTAGCTAGCCCTTGGCAATGGAGCCTCCATGGGCTTGGTAATATGCCCCCGTGAACGCTGCTCCAGACTGAAGAAGACCACAGCTCCTAGGCTGCAGTTTCCAGGGGTTCCTGCTCACACTCTCCAGCCCTTGGGAGCTCCTTGTCAGCCACTCCTGATTCAGCTTTTTTAGGAGTTCCGTAGCTTTCCTAGCAATAAGGGTGAGGGGGGCAGCCTTTTTGCTTGCTCTGATTTCCTTCTGGTGACTGAAATTTAACAAGTTCCTGTTATCTTTAGCAGGCAAAGCCAGCATCTTGGTCAGTTCCTTCACAGCCTCCAGGCTTGTCTGCAGACCCTCAAGGTCCTGCGGCTCAGGAAACATTTTTGTGTGCCTACCACATGCCCTGTTGGGTGAGATGCTTCACACAGTGGTGTTCAAACTGTACCCACATCACAGTCATCTGGAGAGCTTGTTCTACACACTTCCTGAATCAGTAGGTCTGGATGGGGCTGGAGAATTTATTTGCATTTCTAAGCTCCCAGGTGATGCTTTTGCTGCTGGTCTGAGGACCACACTTTGAGAACTATTGCTGTAAAAAGAATCAAAGACTTATTAACAGAGGTCTGCCCGGGCGCCTGGGTGGCTCAGTTGGTTAGGCAACTGCCTTCGGCTCAGGTCATGATCCTGGAGATCCAGGATCGAGCCCCGCATCGGGCTCCCCGCTCAGCGGGAAGCCTGCTTCTCCCTCTTTCACTCCCCCTGCTTGTGTTCCCTCTCTGGCTGTGTTTCTCTCTGTCAAATAAAATAAAATCTTAAAAAACAAAAAAAACAAAAAAAACAGAGGTCTGCCTAATTTTATTTATATATTAATATATTTATTCATTTACTCATTCAGCAGATATTTGTTGAGTACCTACTGTTAACTCCTACTGAGGATTGAGGGAAGGGGTGTTAAGGCTCACCGTTTCTGCAGGACTGGTTCTGAGAAAAGCCAGGGAGCTGCGTGCAGCCCAGATGGTGTCAGGCTGGACTGGAGAAGTTAAATGGTGACGGGGAGACTGGTCAGGTCATGGTAAGGCTCACCGAGGCAGGGAACTTTAATAGTGTGAATCTGAAAAACAAACAAACAAACAAACAAACAAAGTGTGAATCTGAATACCCACAGGTGATGAATGCGAAGTCACTGCTTGTTGGCTCTGCTGATTTAGGAAAAGAGCCTAACCTTCAGGCAGTTCTTACTAGGGTTTCTTGTGGGCCATATACCTGCAGGGGCACCTGAGTGGCTTGATCAGACAACCATTAGACTCCTGGCTTTAGCTCAGCTCATGATCTCATGGGTCCTGAGATGGAGCCCTTCAGTTGATTGGAATTTTTCCCCCTCTCTTCCTCCCGCCCCCTGCTTGCACTTGTGCTTTCTCTCTCTCTCTCTCAAATAAATAAATAAATAAGATCTTAGAGCCTGCTGTTTTTGAAAAACAAACACTCTGTGAAGACTTAATGTCATTGCAAGTAACTGTGCATTCACAGTGATTATTTAATTTGGCTATATTTCACTGGTTGAGAACTTGTGTAGAATAAGATTTATAGAAATCTAATATTTTAACTTGTGCAGTTGCTGAAACAAAAATCCCCAATAGCCATAGAGTGATTTCACTTTGCTCTGCAAGGTTTTTCCCCTAATGATATTTTAACGTGCTAACTGCTCGCATTTCAGGGTCTGATTCTCTGTGGAGGCAAGAATGAAGGTGTTCTTTCTTCTTTACCTTCTCTTCACTCTTACTCTTTCCTCTCTTCTCCCTCACCTTCTCTCTCTTCCTCTATTGCAGCGTTCTTCGTTTTTTCATCTGGTAGCCGATAGACACTTTGCCAGTTCATTAAGGGCTTGCCTTTTTCTCCTTAGCAGTTGGTAGAAATGGTTGTTTGGGGGAAATAAAGTTGGGCACAGGGTCTGGGAAGCCCAGAGTCACCTTTGAGAACATGTGGTCTGGGGAGAGAAGTGGGAGGCAGAAAAGTCGATTTTTCAAGTCTGTAGCTGGGCTCAGGCTCAGTGGTAGAACTCAGCCAGGGGAGGGTGTTGAATTACTTACCTGGGTCATCTCAGAGCAAGGCTAACAGCTAGGAGGTGTGTTTCTGCTTGTGTGCACTTCATACATGTTTCAACCCCATTCAGGGATGGCTTTAGCAGGATCATAGTCCTATCTGGCTGGGCCCAGGTGATCCAGTCATCCAAGCTGGCCCGGGTTTGGGCCAGCTTTCAGGCACCCAAAATGGGTTCCAATGCCCAGGGGGCTGGCTCTTTATTATCTTGCTTTTCTTCTGTTATGAATTCTCAGAATATGGTAGTCTCTTTAATGTTCAAAGAAAGGAATTCAGTCTTATGTGTAGTATCATGACTCTAGTTGATGATACTGTACTGTATACTTGGAATTTAAGTATACTTCATTTATACTTGAAATTACTAACAGAGTAAGTCTTAAGTGTTCTTACCACAGAAAAAAGAAAGACAGTGGTAACTATGGGAAGATACATTAATCCGCTTGATTGTGGTGACTATTTCACATGGTATACATATATCAAAACATCAGATCATACACCTTATATAGATGTAATTTTTATTTGCCAATTATAATCTCAATAAAGATGGGGGAAAAGTATCATATTCAGCATTTATTTGTCTATACTGATTCTAAAATTGTCATATAGAGCAAGCTGACATGTCCTCTCATAGCTGAGCCGGACTTCAGCTCTAACCTTAGGGCAGTTTTTTCTCTCTTATGTAATGGCCATTGTTCCTATGTTTCTGGATCTGAGATTGAAGTAATCTCAGCAACAGGTAGTATAAGCATATATACATTTTTTTGCCAAAAGTTTCAAAATATTTAACTTTTAAACGGTGTATCCTGTATTACTTTTGCATATATACAGAGTTTTTAAAATCAGGTGAGTAATTCCATAAAGCTTAAAACTTAAAACTCGCCAAGCTGCCAGGAGGGGAAGGGGCTCAGAGTGGGGTATAGCTGTTTTGGATGTAGACTTTCAAGCTCCAGGCTTCCCTATGCTGCCACCTTCCATTCTGCACCTCTGCAGACTTGGAAGTCCCTTTCTGCTTCCCTGAGATTCTGTTTCTTCCCTACAACGTCAGATCCTACGCTTTTGTTCCCATTCCATCTTCCAAATTTTTTTGCTAGCTCTTGACAGCAATGGTCTCCCCTCTGTTTTCTAAGTTGTTGGTTTTTTTTCTTTTTTTTTCTTTTTTTCTTCATGAAGAGGAACATAAGAACTTGGGGAAAGGAAGGAATAGGCTTTGGGAAATCTAGGGAGAGTACGTTCAGTTTGACATATGTTCTTTTATTTTTATTTATCTATTTTTAATATTTATTTATTTATTTACACCCAGTGTGGGGCTCGAACTCATGACCCCAAGATTAAGAGTGGCATGCTTTTCCAACTGAGCCAGCTAGGCTCCCTATGACATATGTTTTTATGTAGTTGTTGTTTTTAAAAGATTGTATTTATTTAAGAGAGAGAGAATGAGCAAGAGAGAACATGAGAGAGGGGTGCGAGGCAGAGGGAAAGGGATAAGCAGACTCCCCGCCAAGCAGGGAGCCCGACACGTGGCTCAGTGCTAGGACCCCGGGATTATGACATGAGCCAAAGGCAGACACTTCACCAACTGAGCCATCCAGGCACACTGACGTATGTTATTTTAAAAGTTCATCCTCACTGCATATTGAAACCTATGTTTAGAAATAGAGTCACAGTATTTATGCTTCAAGAATGCAGCCCAGGGGTGGTTCCTTATCCTAAGGAATATGCTGCAAGGCCATGTGGCCTCATGTGTAGATGGTTTAATGCCTTGCATATGATGGGTTTTATGTAATGTCTCCTGTCTTGTGATCATTGGGCCAGTAAACTTGAAGAGCATCATTGGGGGATGCTGCAGCCACCTCTCATCACCCCCTTGGGGCAAGAGAAAGTAGAAGCTACAAAGGCTTTACAGCAGGGGAGAAAAACAAGCTGATGGAGAGGAAAGGGGGTATTGGATGTGGTAGATGAATTCCATTTGCCTTTCTAGGTCTCCTCTTCTGAACTACTTGCTTTCTGCTCTGTGAGGGTATATGAACTACATGTACTTAGCGCGGCATCGGCAGGAGATGAGAGGGAGGAGAATGAGGTGGAGATATTGATTCCATTGGCTCCCTACCTGTAGAGTTTCTACCATTTGTGTCCCTAGACTAGAGGTCCTAGCTAAGCCTCTGTCAGGTGGCCCTGAACCTTCTCTGCCCCCAGATCCTTCAAGCCTAGGTATTGATAATAGCACTCTCTACTTGTCCCCAGAGATACCACATTGTCCCTGTGTTCTCTGCACCCTGCACACTCCTTTGCACACAGTCCCTTCAGTAAACTTTCCTGGAGCTGCCTAGTTTGGGTGTATCATCTGTTCCTTACAGGACCTCAACTGGGATGTCTGCAAAAGGTGTAAATCAGCCAGATACGGGGACAGGCTCTATTAAGTGCTTATTCCAGAGCTTGCAGAAATAGTTTTCATAACCAGTTCTGGGCTTGATGCTGCCTATGAACTTGTGCCAGTTGTGCTGATCAGCACAGACTTATTCTGAATGACTTTATTTTTCCAGATGGTCAGTTTTAAGCGGATATAAGGCTAGTTTTCCATTGTTAGTTTCTCACATATGTAAATTATAAACTATACTTTCATAAAGGTGTATGTTTGTTTATCTATTTATTTAAAAAATATTTTATTTATTTATTTGACAGAGAGAAACACAGCCAGAGGGGGAACACAAGCAGGGGGAGTGAAAGAGGGAGAAGCAGGCTTCCCATCAAGCAGGGAGCCTGATGTGGGGCTCGATCCCAGGTCTCCGGGATCATGACCCGAGCCGAAGGCAGTTGCCCAACCAACTGAGCCACCCAGGCGCCCCTGTTTGTTTGTTTTAATACTGCAAGGCAACAACAGTTTTGGTATACTTCCTGGGGCAAGCCCTGCACTAGGAAGGGAAGGGTCAGATAGACCTGGGTTCTAGCTTTTATCCCCCTTGGCTAACGTTGTGAGCTTGGGAGATTCTTTCACCTCCAAGGAGCCCGAGTAGCAGCATCTGCCTTGAAGTATTGTGTGATGATTCAGTGGGGATAGCATGTGGAAAAGCTTAGTTTGCCACATAATAAACACTTTCTAAATGGTAGTTCTTATTAAAAACTCTTATTAAATTTGGGAACTATTATTCAGGTTCCATGGATGAAAGACTTATTTATGAAGTGGTTCCCAGCCTGTGCATTATAGCTGTTCGCACATGTTCTGTACCTGGGATGTCTTTGAAGCTTCCAGTTCTGGTTCATTATGAATATAAACCCACCAGCTGGATGGTGGTTCAGGGCGTGGCAAGTCCCCAGGCAAGTGAAATTAAAGAGCTGGCATTCCACGGGGCGGGTATTGGTCCCTGGAGCTAGAGGGTGGAGGTGTAAAGCTGTCTTGGGCACAAAGCTGACCATGTGTTTTTGTCCTTTGGCTTGCTGGCCTGAACTTGGAGTCTTGCTTTCTTTTCCCTGAGCCTGTGAAAGGAAGGCTATTAAAATGAGTTCTAAATCTAGGAGGAGGAAGGAAAAAAGGGGCAGGTTTGAGGAAGCTGCCCTGACGGGTGGTGAAGTGGACTGTGCCGCTCTTGCAAGCTGTTTATTAGGGGAAATGAGGAAATAATATACCAAATGAAGGGTAACACATCCTCATGAGGTAAATTCCAACAGCTCTTTTTTTTTTCTTTTTTAGGTTTTATTTATTTGAGAGAGACAGAGAGAGCATGGGAAGAAGGGCAGAAGGATAGGGAGGGAGAGAATCTCAAGAAGACTCCACACTGAGCGCAGTACACAACGCGGGGTTCCCTCCCAAGACCCTGAGACTGTGACCTGAGCCAGAATCAAGAATGGGACACTTAACTGACTGAGCTGCCCAGGCGCCCCCCCCAACAGTTCTTAATATTTTCTTACATGAATAGTACATAATCATTTTGAAAATTAAGAAAGAATCAAACCACCTGAAATCCCCTACTCATAGATTGCCATTGTTAATATTTTTATGTATAGCCTACTGGATTTTTTCACATGCATCTATATATATAAATTCAAAATGGAATTATTTTATTCTGTGGCTCTGTAACCCTCACTTCTCCTTTACTGTATATGTCCTTCTGTGCCAATGGATATAAATCTGGTATTTTTAAATGACCATAGAGCATTTTATTGTTTGTCCTTGCCTTACGCAATCAGTGCTATACCTTTGAAATTTCTAAGTTATTTCCAGTGTTTCATTATTATAAACCAAGCCCTCTAGTTATTTTCTTAAACACAGTATTTGAAACCCTCTGGGTATCTCTGTTAATTTTTTCTTTTTTTTTTTTATAGGCAAAATCCATGCCTTGGACATTTTTATATCCTCCAAAGCACCTAGCACAGTCTCCTAATAGGCAAACCCTTGTTGGATGCAGAACTTGACGACATTAAAAAGGATTAGAGCATGGGTGTTGGCCACAGTTCTATTATTTATCTTCCAACCCAAGGCCATCACCAATCAGCCTTTAAATCATATATGTTAATGATTTTAAGACCATATCAGACGTCCCATTACCTGTAATAATTATAGTAATATTGACATAACTCTGAGGTTTTCCGAGTATTTTTCAGATTGCAATATCGTATAGATCTTGCGATGGCTATTATTGTTACTCTCATTTTGCGGTGGAGGAAACAGTTTAAGAGAGTTTAAATATCCTCTATGTTACACCATGTCGTGTCTTTAACTTACAGACCTAAAGGAAAAAAAAAAAAGAACAATTAGGTATTTATGTTAATTGGAATGTTAGTATCTTATGTTGGAAATCACACGGAAATGGAACCAATCACATGGAAATGGAACAAACTTTTTTAGTGGAAGTATTGGTAGCTACTTTGTAAAAATGATATGTATAAGGAAGGTTGTTTATCTAACTCGATTTGCTGGCCATATTCAAAGTAATGAAAAAATTTTAACCCTGGGGCAACTGGGTGGCTCAGTTGTTAAGCGTCTGCCTTCGGCTCAGGTCATGATCCCAGGATCCTGGGATCGAGCCCTGTATTAGGCTCCCTGCTTGGCGGGAAGCCTGCTTCTCCCTCTCTCACTCCCCCTGCTTGTGTTCCCTCTCTTGCTGTGTCCCTCTCTGTCAAATAAATAAATAAAATCTTAAAAAAAAAATGTCAAGGGGCGCCTGGGTGGCTCAGTTGGTTAAGCGACTGCCTTTGGCTCAGGTCATGATCCCGGAGACCCGGGATCGAGCCCCACATCCGGAGCTCCCTACTGGGCGGGAAGCCTGCTTCTCCCTCCCTCACTCCCCCTGCTTGTGTTCCCTCTCTGGCTGTGTTTCTCTCTGTCAAATAAATAAAATCTTAAAAAAAAAAAAATGTCAACCCTGCAAGTATCATTAGTGAAGACATTTCCTGTGCCAGTAACTCCTCTCCAGGCTGTTTTTGCTTTCCAGTGCCCGCTCTCTGTCCATGGGTACATTTTCACTGTTTGGTTTCACTAAAGGAAGGATTAACATATACTTTTCTTTTTCTCTACCTCGTGTGTCTTCAGCTATGACAGAGACTCCACTTTCAACGTGTTTGTGGGAAAAGGACAACTGATTGCAGGCATGGACCAAGCTCTGGTTGGGATGTGTGTAAATGAGAGGCGTTTTGTGAAGATCCCCCCAAAACTTGCCTATGGAAGTGAAGGAGTTTGTAAGTTTTTGTTCCATGTTTGTAAACACATTTGCAGAAAAACCAGAACATTTGAAGGGTATTCAGTCAGGCAGATCAGAGAATCTTCAGAAGCTTTAAATCGAGAATAATGAGAAGCAGTGAACACACACACACACACATACACACACACACAGCTAAAATTTCATCTTTGGTTCATTTCTTCTGGATATTAAAGAAGTTGTTACTAACACAGGTGTATTGAATGTTACCCTTGTTGAGAGGAAGACCATTTTTTTCTCGTTTCTTTCAATTTTATTTGGAGGGAAGTGGGAGTGTGACCGATTTTGGAATTGTACAGTGACCCCCTTGAACACCTGGGCAGCATCCTAGGTGTTTATTCGTCTGGCTTGAAAAGCAGCAGCTGCTCAGTGTAAACTCTCTTTGATTTTTAGCTGGTGTGATTCCCCCAGATTCAGTTCTTCATTTTGATGTACTTCTGATGGACATTTGGAATTCTGACGATCAAGTTCAGGTTCACACTTATTTCACACCCCCCAGTTGCCCTCGGACCATCCAGGTGTCTGATTTTGTAAGGTACCATTACAATGGAACATTCTTGGATGGGACACTGTTTGATTCAAGGTAAGTGCAGCCATTCCAGGTAATATCGATGACATGCCCCTTAGTTCCTTCTGTCTCCCCTGCTTTTTATGTCCGTGGAGAAACCAGAAGAGAGGCTCTTCCCAATTTCCATCGCGCCAATTCCTTCACTCACAGCTTTTGGTTACTGTGTCATTGCTCTCTAAAGCCAGAGTCAAAATTTTAATACATTTTACAGAACTGTAAGAACAATATTTATCTAAATTAACAGTGTCTTGGAAGCTCATCATTAAGTGAAGGGCCCTATTTCCAAGTAGAGTGGTACATTTTTTGGTCCATTTTATATTTTTCCCATGGAAGGACGAGGGGAAAGTTGAATATTTATGAAGCTGTGGGTAGGTGCGAGGAGTAAGGTGCTAAGCTAGAGAACAGAGAACCCTTATGGCTTTCCTGTCATTATAGCATATTTGGTTAGGTAGAGTAGCAGGCCTATTTTTGTGAATCACTGTGATTTTTAGTTCTTCTAACTTTGAGGACTTCTGCTGTGTTTGGGAACAAAGATCCAAAAATGCCTGTCATCAGGGATGGGTGTCCTTATTGAGATATGAGTTGGAAACACCCTCAGTAGCATGGAACTTTCCCCCTTTCTCATTGGTTTTCAGTCATAATCGCATGAAAACATATGACACATATGTGGGCATTGGCTGGCTGATTCCTGGAATGGACAAAGGGCTATTGGGGATGTGTGTGGGGGAAAAGCGCATCATCACCATACCTCCTTTTCTGGCCTATGGAGAAGATGGAGATGGTAAGTCTTTCTCATTCTTGAAGCTACTCTCACCTGTCCTTTTTTTTTTTTAGATTTTATTTATTTTTAAATATTTTATGTATTTATTTGGGAGAGAGAGAGCATAAGCAGGGGCTGCTGCAGAGGGAGAGGGAGAAGCAGACTCCTGCTGAGCAGGAAGCCTGAGTCAGGGCTGTATCCCAGGACCCTGGGATCATGACCTGAGCCAAAGGCAGGTGCTTAACCCACTGAGCCACCCAGGCGCCCCTAAAGATTTTATTTTTAAGTAATCACTATACCCAATGTGGGGCCCCTACTCACGACCCTAAGATCAAGAGTCGCTTAAAAAAAAAAAAAGAGTCGCTTGCTCTTCTGACTAAGCCAGCCAGTCACCCCTCATCTGTTCTTATATTTGTATTGCTATGATTAATTCAACTTACCACATGCAACCTGGCAGACCTTTTAGTCTAGATTTGCACTGTCCAATATAGTAGCCACTAGTGACGTGTGGCTACTTATAGCTAAATTTAAAATAAACTAAAATTAAGTAAAATCTAAAAAATCTGTGGCTTAGCCACAGTGAATGTGGTAACATTTCACATACTTTTGAGCCCATGTTGCCGAGGGCTACTGTCTCAGGCAGTGCAGATACAGAGCATTTCCATCACTGTAGAAAGTTCCGTTGGGCAATGGTAGTCTAACTCATCTACCTTGCATCACTGAATTGTGGAAACTTATACTTATTCGTAGTCATTGTTGGTCATAAGTAAAGCATCTGCTACTGCCTCATAAGCTGTAACCTTGGACACCAGCCTGTCCAGTCTGCATTTTCTCATCTCTGAAATGAGATTTGAACCAGAAAGTCCAAAGGTTATAGATCTCAAGGTAGAATTTAGTATATGATGGCAGAACTGTCATCCCCCCACACCCTGATTTGTACCTCCATGTGGGTTTTACCTGTGACATTCGTTCCCTGTGGACAGATGCAAAGCATCACGTTAGAAAAAACACGAATGCAAACTAGTGTCCTTTTTGAAGGGAGAAAACAGACTATTGGTTGGTAAATGGAGTTTTGCAGTTACTCATATTTTAATTTCAGGCATATTTAATCACACTGACAGGCTAACACAACAAAGAGAACTTCCTGGCATTTATGCAAGTAGGTATATGTAGTTAGGAATTGAAATGGAAATATCATGCATTTAAGTTTACTGACTGTGGCACCCAACTTATAATAACTCTAAAATAATGGTTTCCAAGCTATGTTTCCTGACTCTCTATGTCTGCAGAGCAGGAGGAGAGAGGAGGAAATGGGGCTCAGCCTTCTCCTTTGTCCACATCCTCTTTTTTTGTTGGGGATCTGCAGACAGTCCCTTCAAAAAGAAAAATAAAATTTGAAAAAAACTGCTGTGAATACGTCTTAATTCTCCCCTCCCTGAGACGTGTTGTTATTCTCATTGATATTCTAGTGGTCTCATCCTTAGCCAGTGGAAGTTCATTTCCTTTGGCTCTCAAATCCTTTTGATGTTATCCAGATGCATACATCATATATGATAAAACTAGATACCTAGCCTAATTTGAGGAATATTAATTTTAAATAATACTTAATGCATTAAATATTTGAAGTAGTTTATTTGAAGTTATTTGTAGTTATTATTTACTACTTTAATATTGTGCTCAGCTATCCAGGAATAACTTTGTTTGTTTGTTTGTTTATTTTAGAGAGGGTGGGGAGGGGCAGAGAGAGAGGGAGAGAGAATCTTAAGCAGGCTTCACACCCAGCATGGAGCTTGACACGGGGTTAGATCTCAAGCTCTGAGATCATGACCTGGGCCAAAATCAAGAGTTGGACATTTAACCAACTGAGCCACCCAGGCACCCCAGGTATAACTTTAAATGGGTGAATTGTACGGTATGGAAACTATATCTTGATGATGTTGTAATTAAAAAACCAGTATTTGGGGCACCTGGGTGACTCAGTCTTTAAGCGTCTGTCTTTCGCTCAGGACATGATCCTGGAGTCCCAGGATCGAGCCCCACATCGGGCTCCCTGCTCAGTGGGAAGCCTGCTTCTCCCTCTCTCACTGTGTTTCTCTCTGTCAAATGAATAAATAAAATCTTTTAACCTCCCCCCAAACAATATTCAATTAGTACAGGGTAATGCTAGAAAAATTTAAACTTTGGAGTTGCTTTTTTTTAAAAAATTATTTATTATTTGAGAGAGAGAGAGAGAACATGAGAGGGGAGAGCTCAGAGCGAAAAGCAGACTCGCTGCTGATCAGGGAGCCTGATGTAGGACTTGATCTCAGAACTCTGGGTTCATGACCTGAGCCAAAGGCAGTTGCTTAACCAACTGAGCCACCCAGGCAGCCTGGAGTTGCTTTTAAGGCTTTCTTTTTTCTCCTAAATTAAAAAATAGAGAAAAGAAAAATCTAAAAGATTCCTATTCCATCACACACACCCCCATACACACACTTCAGGGATTGACCACACCTTACATTCCAGAGGCTGACTCAGCAGCTGCTTCCACAGATTTCATTATTCCCTTGAGGGGAAGGAGAAGGGGTGGGATCTGCCAAAGAGCCAGCTGAAGGAATTCAGGCTTGGTGTGCTGTGTCTTTCACTCACCCAGGCCTACTCCTTTGTAAGATATAACAAATGGCAAATAATAGTGTTGAGGTAGGTGGATTGTCAGTTAACTTCCTGTATCTAAAAAGACTGGATTGAGTTACTTATTGGTTGATGTTGATTTTTGCTTGATGAGTTAGTACCCAATAATCTCTTCATGTAGATTATCATCTTGTAGATATTTACGAAGTCCCTACTGTTGGGAACACTCAAAAGAAGCAGTACCATCCAGAAGTTAGATAGAAGCAGTTTGGTGATTTACCTTTTACATTATGAGTGCCACTTTCCCCCCCTCTCAGCTAGCTTTACTTTTATTTATAGCTTGTTTTGGATGCACTTAATAAACTGAATTTTGCATTTTGCCTCTTCAAAAAATTGGCTCTTGGTCCCAAAGAACAAGTCTGTGTAGTATTCTGTAGAACCAGGCCCAAGGGTTAGAATTAATGCTTTCAAGGTCTGATTTGCATTTGTACACAAACAGAAACCCACAGAGGAATGTATTTGGGTTTGCACGTGGGTACACATCCACCCACATAGAGCCATGCTTTGCCAGCACAGGCATAGAAAATAGGATTCTAGTAGTCTCGCACGTCATTAATACCAGTTTGCTCCTTTTTCTGAAGAAGTCAGGCTTCAAATTATACCCACCACTGCATGGTTGGGCACCGTGGACACAGTGGTGACAGAACATAGTTGGACGCCAGAGGGGACCACCCAACATGTGAAAGAACATTTATGTCCTTGACTTGGAAACTTCAAGGAGGGCGCCTGGGTGGCTCAGTGGGTTAAAGCCTCTGCCTTCAGCTCAGGTCATGATCTCAGGGTCCTGGGATCGAGGCCCACATCGGGCTCTCTGCTCAGCGGGGAGCCTGCTTCCCCCTCTCTGCCTGCTTCTCTGCCTACCTGTGATCTATCTCTCTGTCAACTAAATAAATAAAATCTTTAAAAAAAAAAAAAAGAAACTTCAAGGAATGAGTAACACCAACACAGTAGTTGAGTTGAGTTGTAGCTAAAAGTACCTCTTAGGGGGGGTGCCTGGATGGCTCAGTTGGTTAAGCAACTGCCTTCGGCTCAGGTCATGATCCTCGAGACCCGGGATCGGGCCCCACATCAGGCTTTCTGCTCAGTGGGAGGCCTGCTTCTCCCCCTCTCAGTCCCTCTGCTTGTGTTCCCTCTCTAGCTGTGTTTCTCTCTGTCAAATAAATAAATAAAATCTTAAAAAAAAAAAAAGTACCTCTTAGGGATGCCTGGGTGGCTCAGTTAATAAGCATCAGCCTTTAGCTCAGGTCATGATTCCAGAGTCCTGGGATGGAGTCCCACATTGGGCTCCTTGTTCAGCACCCTCTGCTGGCTGCTCCCCCTGCTTATGCTCTCTCTCTCTCTGACAAACACATAAAACCTTAAAAACGACAACAACTGGGGCACCTGGGTGGCTCAGTTGGTTAAGCGACTGCCTTCGGCTCAGGTCATGATCCCGGAGACCTGGGATCGAGTCCCACATCGGGCTCCCTGTTCGGCGGGAAGCCTGCTTCTCCCTCTCTCACTCCCCCTGTTTGTGTTCCCTCTCTGGCTGTGTTTCTCTCTGTCAAATAAATAAAATCTTTAAAAAACAACAACAAAACTACTTCCTAAATCTTGTGTCCTGTCATCATCTTCCTTCATTCTACCTAGGGAAAGACATTCCTGGACAGGCATCTCTGGTGTTTGATGTTGCGTTGCTGGACCTCCATAACCCCAAGGATGGCATTTCTATTGAGAATAAGGTGGTCCCAGAAAACTGTGAGCGGCGAAGTCAAACTGGGGACTTTCTCAGGTATCATTACAATGGCACCCTTCTGGATGGCACCTTCTTTGATTCCAGGTAAGGAATCCTTGGAGATTGAGTCTTCACTCATCAAACGGGATGGAGCCTTCACTCATCAAAACATCTTTAAATACAGTCTACCTCTGGCTGGACCATGATCTGATTACTCTATTAATGCTGATTTGTAGTTAGTATTTTCATCTCCAACATAGCTTTGCTTTCTGACATTGAATTCCTAAAGAAGCTGTTAGAACGGTCTCCTTTTTGGGGTCTGTGGGATGTAAGTCTATAGAAAAATGGGAGAGACTCAGCCTACACTCCTACCATCCCCCGCACTGTGTTCCATTATTCACATATGAAGCCAGCTATGGGATCCAGGATGGGAAGTGGGCAGAACTGAGGTCTGGATGGTAGGATGAGAAGAGAACAGACTTGGTGCCAGGAAACCGGGGTTCTCATCCTGGTATGTGGTGACGTTTGACCTCCCTGCGCTTCAGTGTCCCCTCACCCACCCGTAATTGGTACCTTTCTCCGAGATGGTTAAAGAGATAGGTATTACTGGAGGAGCCCGGCTTGTGCTTTCAGCTCCCTTCCCCCTGCAGAGGTGAATCACCATGCTGCTGTTGTTATTCACCATCCCGCTTGGCTTCTGAGGCTTCTCTTGCAGCTGTGCGGGTGGCTGGAGCAGGCGGCTTGCTCTGTCCTGCTCTTTCAAGGCGCACAAGCTCTTTGGAAACCACCTCCTCAGCTTCCTGTATGAACCAGTAGTGGCAGCAACCTACCTGTCTCTCGGAGGTCGTGGACTTCTGATTTCTTCCATTATCCAAAAAGAGTACAGAATAATTTTTATATGGTATTATTTTCTTTGAATGATGTATCTTTCCTATTCTCAGGGTCTCTTCTTTTATAATTTTCATTTGATTTTGGGGAAAAAGTAATGGTCACATGATTCAAAATTAAAACTGTATGTTAAGATATGTCCTATTACCCACCCTTGCCTACCTCACATCTCCCTCTCTCCTAGTCACTTGGAATTAACTACTTTCATTTGTGTGTGTGAGTATGTATGTATGTATGTATGTATGTATGTATATATGTATGTAAGCTTTACACCCAGTGTGGAGCTTGAACTCACACCCCTGAGATCAAGAGTTGCACCCTTCACTGACTGAGCCAGTCAGGCACCCCTAAAATTAACCACTTTTCTTAATAAGTTTCTTTTTTATTCCTCCACTGTGTGGATTTTTTTCTAATGCAGATATAAACAACTATAGATGTTATCTTATTTTCTCTCCTTCCTAGTATATAGCATATAGAATAAACTACTGTGCCTCTTGATTATTTTTCACCTTGGGATTTTTCCATATTAATATATATAGAGAGAGCTCAGGGCTTGATCTCAGGGTTGTGAGTTCAAGATCCCCTGTTGGGCTCCGTGCTGGGCATGGAGGCTGTTTAATAAAAAATGCATACATACATATCTATATATGCACATATATACATATATATATACAGAGAGAGAGGGAAAGAGAAATTATTTATGTTTTATGTTTGCATAGTGTTTCATTGGGTTAATATTCCAAATTTATTTAACTATTCTCCTACTGATGAATGTTTGAGTTGTCGTTATTCTTTTTCTATGAGAGAAAATATTAAGTGTGTTACTTGTGAACTTGGTTTGTCCATTATTCCCTGGAATTCTATTAATTATATTAAATTAAACATTTAAAAATCTACTAATTAAAAGACCATTTCTAGTGTACACCAGATTTCTTTCTGTAGTAAAGGAACCATGGAGTGCCCGAGTGGCTCAGTCAGTTGAGTGTCTGACTCTTGATTTCAGCTCAGGTCATGATCATGGGGGTTGTGAGATCAAGGCCCAAGTCAGGCTTTGTGCTCAGCAGGGAGTCTACTTGAGATTCTCTCCCTCCCTCCCTCTCTTTGCCCCTCCTCCCACTCTTTCTCTCTGTCTCTCACTCAAGTAAAAAATCTTTTTTTTTTTTTTTTTTTTAAGATTTTTAAAATTTATTTGACAGAGAGAAACATAGCCAGAAAGGGAACACAAGCAGGGGGAGTGAGAGAGGGAGATGCAGGCTTCTGGCCGAGCGGGGAGCCTGATGTGGGACTCGATCCCGGGTCTCCGGGATCATGACCTGAGCCGAAGGCAGTCGCTTAACCAACTGAGCCACCCAGGCGCCCCTCAAGTAAAAAAAAAATCTTAAAAAAAAAAAAAAAGGAACCACAATTTTATTAGGTTTAAAAAAAAGCATTGGGATCTAGTCCATCCTGATAGCTATGTAATAGTCTATTATATGGATTCGCCTTAATTTAGGTAATCAATCCCAGTTGTTTTCTACCTTTTTTTTTTTTTTTTTTTTTAGATTTTATTTATTTGACAGAGA
>PITA01022359.1:0-30480 GCA_004023965.1 Spilogale gracilis | reverse complement strand
CAATGTTCATCGCAGCAATGGCCACAATCGCCAAACTGTGGAAAGAGCCAAGGTGCCCATCAACAGATGAATGGATAAAGAAGATGTGGTACATATATACAATGGAGTACTATGCCTCCGTCAGAAAGGATGAATACCCAACTTTTGTAGCAACATGGACTGGACTGGAAGAGATTATGCTGAGTGAAATAAGCCAAGAGAAAGTCAGGTATCGCATGGTTTCACTTACTTGCGGTGCATGAGGGGCAAACTGGAGGACAGTGGCAGAAGGAAAGCAAATGGGAACTAGGGTAATCTAGGGAGGGAAACGAAACAACATAGATTTTGAACACAGAAACAAACTGAGGGACTTGGAGGGAGGGGGGTGGAGGGATGGGAGAGCCTGGTGGTGGGTACTGGGGACACCTAAAGCGGGGAGCACTGGGTGTGGGGAATGGGGAATGAATCTTGAAACACTGGAAAAAAAAATTTAGTAACAATAAAAAAAAAAATCTAAAAAAAACAAAAAAAAAACAAAAAAAAAACAAAAAAAAAAACATAACCAACCATCTAGACCTGCATGTACACAGGCAGGCTAAGGAATGTGCTTTGTGAGACTCATGCTATGTCAATAGCCTTAGGAGCCTGGTTGTTTGAAATACTTTATCTGTCCTCTGGGTCAGAACTGGCCCTTCTGTTCTGGACACCAAGAGCTACAAATCTTGTCTCACATCCTTCCAACTCCACGCTGGGCTGGCTCCCTGGAATGGAATTCTGGAGGGGAGACAGACATACATAGACCAGGAACCTTGAAAATACAGAAATATGATAACATTGAAATGCAGCTGGCTCCAAACTGCATGTAGGCAAACAAATATTTAACTTCAAACCCTGTTATTTGCCCTATCAAGATGGCTCTTATGGGAAGGGTCTGTTAGAAGTCTCTCCGGAGGGGAGGATGCTCTGCCCAGGCTTCTGAGTCAGGACTCCATCCTGGCTGTTTCCACTCGGTTTCCTCAGCTGATGAGGTTGGATGTTTTAAGTACTTGATTTGATGTGACTTTGCCTTACTCTCATTTATTGCCTACTATACCTTCATCTATGCGTAGATCCCTTTCCTCTTCTGTTTCTATTAGGTTTCTAAAATAATAATAAAGTTTTCCTTCCTTTTTGAAATGGAAACATGGCTATTGTGAATCTTTTGTTCAGAATAGCATGCCCATGTTCTATGCAGCATTTTTTATAATAGCTAAGACATGGAAGCAACCTAAGTGTCCATCAATAGATGAATAGATAAAGAAGATGTGATATATCTACACACACACACACACACACACACACACACACACAATGGAATATTACTCAGCCACAAGAAAGAATGAGATCTTGCCATTTGTGAGAACATGGATGGACCAACAGGGTATTACGAATAGATGAAGTAAGTCAGAGAAAGACAAATATCATATGGTTTCATTTATATCATATGGTTTCATTTATTTGCAGAATCTAAAAAACAAAACAAAAAAACAGAAACAGACTCATAAATACAGAAAACAAATTGGTGGTTGCCAGAGCACAAGGGGTGGGAGGATGAGTAAAACAGGTATAGGGGATTAGGGTACAGGCTACCAGTTATGGAATGAGTAAGTCACATGGGTGAAAGGTACAGTATAGGGAATGGAATCAATGATATTATAGAAGTGTAGTGTGGTGACAGATGGTAGTCACACTATGGTGAGCATACCATGATATACAGAGTTGTCAAGTTACTATGTTGTACACCTGAAACTAATATAACATCATGTGTCAGCTATACTTCAATTAACAAAAACTGATCTTTGAGGTTTAAATGCAATAAATTGTACACAGGTTTTTTTACTTGATAAGTTTTGATAAATATACGTACACATCTGTGTAACCACAACCTCAGTCTAATATCCATCTTTTAGTGAATCAAACACAACAGGTTTTCCTCCATCTGAATGGATGATTATTCTCATTGATAAAAAAAAAATAGAGGATCTCGCTTGACTTAGAAGCCACAAACACCTATCTTTAAACCTTAAACCCAAGATTATATTCTGTATGGTACAAAGTAGAAATGAAAGCAACTGACATGACTGAATCAAGTAGGTCTGTTCTTCGTCTTCTCGTCTTCCACTCAATCCAATGCCTATGCTCAAAAAGCAGAATGGTTACTAGAGTCGCTCTCATAATTAAATTGTTATTTTTCTATTTAAAACTATATGCTATTCTGTGCTCTTTGTAGATTCTCTACTTACTGATTTTCTATCCTACAACCATTAACATTTAAACTACATAAAATGCCACATCTAGGAAAATGAATACTGCCACGCAAACTAAGTGAGGAAGCTGGCTGATGCTCAGAACAATATGAAGCTTCCTCCTTTTTTATTAAAGTTGTTAAAATAGTCAATATCTTATATTGGTCCATAGAAAACTATTTTTAACAAACATGCAAGAACATATGGGAACATAAATATGAATGGAAGAGTTTCAATGATGCTGGTACTTTGGTGAAAATCATTTCCAAAAAAAAACAAGGGCTGTAGTTCAAGGAGGAAAATTCCAGCCTGAGATCACCACCCTAGAAATCACATTTTCTCCCACTGATATAAGGTTATGGTATCTCCCTGCTCTGAAGCTTCTAGAAGCTCCCTCTCTTGCCCTGATTCTACAAAATGCTTGCTACCTACCATTCTGTACTGTATGTTAGCCACATGACCTATCACCATATATTACTTTTCAGAAACTAGTAGTGACAAATGAGAGTTATCCTGAGTTACTCAGGGAGATGGAAATAAATCGAGGTTTATAAAAGCTGTGAAAAGTTGTACATAAGGTCTCCCCCGGGTCTCCTGAGGCTGTGTGGGCAATTCTGAAATACACCAATGGACATCTTATGGTCTTGAGAAAAATCATAAAGGCTGCGGTACCTGACATATAGCTGGTACAAAGAGATTTTCTTTTAGGATCCCCTACAGTTTGTTTTTTTTTTTTTTAACGTATTTATTTATTTATTTATTTATTTATTTATTTATTTATTTATTTATTTATTTATTTGACAGAGAGACACACACATAGCTAGAGAGGGAACATAAGCAGGGGGAGTGGGAGAGGGAAAAGCAGGCTTCCCACTGAGTAGAGGCCTTATGTGGGGCTCAATCCCAGGACTCCAGGACCACAGCCTGAGCTGAAGGCAGCTGCTTAATGACTGAGCCACCCAGGGACCCTATAGTTTTAAGAACTATCCCTGTTACATTGTTTTTTAAAAAGATTTTATTTATTTATTTGAGAGAAACACAGCTAGAGAGGGAACACAAACAGAGGGAGTGAGAGAGGGAGAAGCAGGCTTCCCGACAAGCAGGGAGCCCGATGGAGGGCTTGTTCCTGGGACTCTGGGATCATGACCCGAACTAAAGGCAGACACTTAAGACTGAGCCACCTAGGCGCCCCTCCCTGTTACACTATTGAGCGACTCTGGTCTCATCCACCCAGTGTTCTCAAGGCTTGAGTAGCTGCCCACCTACGTTTCTGACCTCTCATCACCGCCAGGGCTCAGGGGCAGGTTACCTGACATTGTGGGGCTGTTTGTCGCAGGACAGCACAGTGCTTGCAATGGACTGCTGCAGGTGCTGTCGCTGCCTCCTCAGGATCTGCTGGAAGTCATCTTCCAAGGTCTGTACCACATAACGCAGAAAAAGGACTCGCCCGGGCAGATTCCGTCCCTGTGGGAGAAAAAAAGACAAGTATTTCCTCTCAATTTCCTGATGACAGTGAGTATTGGCTTTCATAAATCTGAAGTCTAGGGAAGGCTGGGCATCAACAAGCGTGTCTGTACCTAAAAGAAGTTCCTGAGAGCAGGCAGTCTAGGTCACTAGAAAAAAGGGAAAATAGGGCAGTCTCAGAGCCTGGAGGCTCAGGACTAATTTTGAGTGATAGATAGCTATGAGAAGTCAGTCTCTCACTGAACTTGACTATCGGTCTCAGGATAAACCCCAAACTGTGGATATCAGAACACAGAGACAAAAACTGGCTCCTAAATGATCCTGCTGAGCTGCTGGATCAAGCAGTCATGATGTCCACACCACCGTTAAACTTCTAGTAACATGAGCTGATGCATATCTTTATTGTTCTAGCAAGTCTGAGTTGGGTTTCCTCTTACAGGCAAAATGATCCTAACTGAGAAAGCCCAACTGTTGCAGGTAAGGAACATGGGCTTTGATGGCACACAGACCATATGTATTTATTTTTGTTTGACTGTTTTAAAGATTTTATTTATTTGATAGAGACACAGCAAGAGGAGGAACACAAGCAGGGGGAGTGGGAGGAGAAGCAGGCTTTCCGTTGATCAGGGAGCACGATACGGGGCTCAATAAAGGACCCTGGGATCACGACCCTAGCCAAAGGCAGGCATATAAGAATTGAGCCACCCAGGCGCCCCCCCCCGCCCCCGTTTGACCGCTTTAAACTGAGATCCACACCTTATTCAACTTGCCCTTCTGAGTCTCAGTGTCTTTGTGATTTACGTGGTGATAACCATAACCATACCAAAACCACTGTAAGCACCTGTGACACACCAGGCAGACACACACTATTTGTTGGTTTCCCTGTACTGGGAGACAAGTGCTGGGACCCAGGCCGGAGCTCAGGCTTTGAAAATTTGAAGAATAAGGTCCTAAACCATTTCTGGACTCTTAAGGAATTTTTCAAACACTAGGGGGAAGGCATATACTCTGAGAATATACACTCATGGACTAGGGGAGGTTAATCAGCAGGAAGAATGAACATTGTAAGCATAAATAATTTCTTTCTTTTTAAAGAGGTGGTGGATAGATAACTTTGTCTTCCAAATGTGTATTAATTGGTGCAAATGATTTTTTAAGAATCAAGTACTTGTGCTAGATTTATGATGGAACTCCTCCACTAACACCACTCACTCTCCACTACTGCTTGCCCCTTGCATACCCTAGAGGGAAATTTTAAACTCTTTCTTCTGAAAGTTACGCTAAACATCTCTAAAAAGACCCTCCTACACTGTTGGTGGGAATTCAAGCTGGTGCAGCCACTCTGGAAAATGGTATGGATGTTCCTCAGAAATTCGAAAATAGAGCTATGCTATGACCCAACAATTGCACTACTGGGTATTTATGGGTATTTATCCCAAAGATACAAATGTAGTGATCCAAAGGGGTACATGCACCCAATTTTTATATCAGCAATGTCCACAATAGCCAAACTATGGAAAGAACCTAGATGTCCATCAAAAGATGAATGGATAAAGAAGATGTGGTATATATATGCATATATATATACACACACACACACACATACATATACACATACATACACACACACACGGTGGAATATTATGCACCCATCAAAACCTGAAATCTTGCCATTTGCAATGACATGGATGGAACCAGAGGGTATTCTGTTAAGCAAAATAAGTCAATCAGAGAGGGAGAATTATCATATGATCTCACTGATTTGAGGAATTTGAGAAACAAGACAGAGGATCATAGGGGAAGGGAAGGAAAAGTGAAACAAGACAAAACCAGAAAGGGAGACAAACCATAAGAGACTCTTGGTCTCAGGAAACAAACTGAGAGTTGCTGGAATGGAGGGGAAGGAGAGATGGGGTGGTAGGGTGATGGACACTGGGGAGGGTATGTTCTATGGTGAGTGCTGTGAATTGTGTAAGACTGAAGAATCACAGACCTGTACCCCTGAAACAAATAATACATTATATGTTAATTTTTGTTTTTTTAAGATTTTATTTATTTATTTGACAGAGAGAGAGAGATCACAGGTAGGAAGAGAGAGGTGGGGAAGCAGACTCCCTGCCGAGCAGAGAGCCCGATGCGGGGCTCAATTCCAGGACCCTGAGATCAGGACCTGGGCTGAAGGCAGAGGCCCAATCCTCTGAGCCACCCAGATGCCCCTATATGTTAATTTTTGAAAAATGGATAATGCCAAACAGAAAAAGAAAAAAAAATGCTCATATCACTATTTCTTAATTTATTAACTTCAGACATTACCTATTGGCTTCTGCTGTGCTAAAGGTTTAACTCACTTGTGCCTCTTCTCTGATTCTCTTCTTAAAATAACTCTCAATTTATGTTCCCTCATCTATAGATAGTATCTCTTGACTCCCCACTTAGGATAGAGCTAAAGATGTTCCAGCAACCCTACTATTCTCAGAGAGCCTATCCCTTTTCATCTCCTGATCTTTATCTTCTACGCTTTTCTGTTTTCCACTGTCAAGGCTAATAAAATTGTCTTTTGTGCTTTGTATATAAATTGATTCTAAATATCATGAATAAATAGTGTTTACAGTATGAGAACCATGTTAAAATTATTTGCTGTGGACAGGAGAGAGACTCTAGTTGGCTATGCTTTTGAAAGAGAAACAGCTGAGCTATAAAGCCTATTAGGTGGGGACTAGCAGCCTTCCATGGACCGATGGTAGAAATCCATATAGTAGTACACTAAGAAAATCATTCCTTTCTTCTGAAGCTTTTTGAGTTTTCTAAAGTTTCTTTTTTTATTCTCCCTACATAGCCTACAGTGAACACTTCTTCAGCTCCTCAAGAATGGTGTTGAATCTTGAGAATACCTGTCTTTTTAAATTTTTTTCATTTTTGAAAAATTTTATTGAAAAACCTCAAAAATTCACCAATTTTAAATGTATAATTCAATGATTTGTTGTAAATTTATTGAGTTTGGCAACTATGACCATCAATTTTTAGAATATCTTCATAGGGGCACTTGGGTGACTCAGTTGGTTAAGTGTCCAACTCTTGGTTTCAGCTTAGGTCATGTTCTCATGGGTCATGAAATTGAGCTCTGTGATGGGCTCCTAGATCAGTGTGGAGTGTGCTTGAAAATTCTCTCCCTCTGTCTCTCCCCCTACTCATGAGTGCTCTCTCATTCTAAAATAAATAAAACTTAAAAATAAGAACATCAGCATCTGGTGGCTCAGTAGTTGAGTGTCTGCCTTCAGTTCAGGTATGATCCCGGAGTCCCAGGATCAAACCCCGCACCAGGCTCCCTGCTCTGCTGGAAGCCTGCTTCCCTCTCTTTCACTCCCCCTGCTTGTGTTCCCTCTCTAGTTGTGTTTCTCTCTGTCCAATAAATAAATAAACATCTTTATAACTGAAATAAGATCCCTCACGCCTATTTACAGTTAATTCCCATTCCCACCTCTAGCCACAGGTAAAAACATTCCTCTGCTTTGGGCTCTACTGATTTGCCCTTCTGGACATTTCATATATGCATAATTATATAACATATGACCTTGGGTATGTGGCTTCCTTTTATTTAGCTTAACATTTTTTTGAAGTTTGTCCATGTCACAGCATGTATCAAGAGCTCATTTTTTAAAATTACTGAATAGTATTCCCATGTATAAATATAGGACATTTTGCTTATCCATTCAACTGTTGATGGACATTTGGCCTTTTTCCATTTTTTGGCTATTATGAATAATATGGCTATGAACATTCACATGTAAGCCTTTATTACACATATATTTTCATTTGGGGTGGGGTCAGTACCCAGAAGTGGAAGAGCTAGGTCATATGATATAAGCTTATGTTTAATTTTTTAAAGAAACTGCTGAACTGTTTTCCAAAGTGGCTGTACTATTTACATTCCCACCAGCAATGTATGAGACATCCTGTATCTCTATTTTCTTGCAACATCTGTTATTGACTGTTTTCTTTTTAAAATATTTAAAAATTGTGGTAAAAAACATGTAACAAAGTTCACTATTTTAACCATTTTAAATGTAGAGTTTAGTACTATTAAGCATATTCACACAGTTGTGCAACAGATTTCAGAACTTTTCCGTCTTGCAACATGAAACTCTATACACACTGAACAATAACACCCAATTTCTCCCTCCCTAGTCCCTAGTAACCAACATTCTACTTGTTTTTTAAAAATCTTTTAAAAAAAATTTAGTAGGCTCCATGCCCAGCATAGAGCCCAATGTGGGGCCCAACATGGGGCCTGAATCCACAACCCAGACTTCAAGACCTGAGCTGAAATCAAGAGTTGGATGCCCAACTGAGTGAGTCACCCAGGTGCTCCCATTTGTTTTTGATATTAATATGACTACTATAGACACTTTGGGTACATCAAATTATATACTGTCTTTTTGTAACTGGCTTATTTCACTTAATATCTTGTCTTCATTATGCTACCATCCACGTTGTAGCATATGGGAGGATTTCCTTCCTGTTTAAAGCAGAATTAATATTTCATCTTATCTGTATATACCACATTCTGTTTACCTAGTTATCTGTTGATGGACACTTCAGTTACTTCTACTACTTGGCTATTGTGAGTAATACTGCTATGAACATGGGTCTGAAAAATCTCTCTTCAAGTCCCTTCTTCCTATTCTTTTACATATATACCCCTGTGGTAATATACAAAGTGAAATTAATGGATCATATGGTAATTCTATTTTAATTTTTTGAAGAAACACTATATAATCTTCCGTAGTGGCTGTACTATTTTATAAACCTACCCACAGTGGGCAAGTGATCTAATTTCTCTACATCCTTGCCACTATTTATTTTCCGTTAAAAATTTTTGTTTTAATAGTACCCATTCTGATGGGTATGAAATGATATCTCATTGTAATTTTGATTGGTATTTCTCTGTGATTAGTGATGTTGAGCATCCTTTCATATGCTTACTGGCCACTTGAATAGGAAGTGGAACTTGGAAAAAAAGTCTATTCAAGTCCTTTGCCCTTTTAAAAATCAGGTTATTTTGTTGTTCAATCTCTCCTTTACTTCTGTCAGTTTTGTAGTAAAATGTTTAAATGCTGAGTTATAGGAGTTCTTTATATATTCTGGATCTTAACCCTTTATCAGATATGTGATTTTTTTAAAGATTATATTTATTTATTTGACAGAGAAAAAGAGAGAGCACAAGCAGGGGGAGCTGCAGGCAGAGTGAGAGGGAGAAGCAGGTTCTACGCTGAGCAAGGAGCCTGATGCATGGCTGGATCCCAGGACCCGGGATCATGACCTGAGCTGAAGCCAGATGCTTAACCAACTGAGCTACCCAGGTGCCTCCAGATATGTGATTTTAAAATATTTTCTCCCATTCCATAGTCTGCCTTTCCAGTCCTGGCTGTGTTCTCTGATGCATGAAGCTTTAAACTTTGATATGGTTCCATTTGTCTATTTTTGATTGGCTTATCTTTGGTGTCATATCAGAGGAAACAATGCCAAATCCAATGTCATGAAGCTTTCCCCTATATTTTCTCCTAAGAGTTTTATAGTTTTGGGTTCTGATGTCAGAGATCTTTGTTCCACTTAGAATTAATTTTTGTATATGGTATTAGATAAGGGTCCAACTTCATTCTTTTGCATATGGCTATCCAGTTTTCCCAAAACCATTTGTTGAAGAGACTATCTTTTCCCCATTGAATGGGCTTGGCACCCTTGATGAATATCACTTGACCACACTCACAAAATTTTGGGGGGGGGTTCCTCATTTTATTCCACATATATGTCTGACTTTATACCACATTGTTTTGATGACTGTAGCTTTATAATACATTTAAAATCAACAAATATGAATAGTCCAACTTTGTTCTTTTTCGAGATTGTTTTGGCTATTCAAGGTCCTCCTCCTAAATCCATATGAATTTTAGGACAGATTTTTCTATTTCTGCAAAAAGTGGGGATTTTGATAGGGACTGTGCTAACTCTGGATTTCTTTGGGTACTATTGACATCTTAACAATATTAATTCTTTCAGTCTATGAGCACGAGATATCTTATCATTTATTTGTCTTCTTATTTTCTTTCAGTAGTGTTTTGTTGTTTTCAGTATACAAACTGCTCATCTCCTTGGTTAGGTTTACCCCTAAGTATTTTAATGTTCTTGTTACTTTCGTTAATAGAATTGTTTCCTTAACTTCCTTGTCAGATTGTTAGTATACAGAAATGCAACTGATTTTTGTGTCTGGATTTTGTATCCTGCAACTTTGCTGAATTTTTTATTAGCTCTAACAATCTTTCTGTGTGGAATCTTCAGGGATTTCTTCATATAAGATCATGTTATCTATGAATAGAGATAATTCTGCTTCTTGCTTTTCAATTTGGATGTCTTTAATTTCTCTTCCTTGCCTAGCTGCTTTGGTTATAACTTCCAGTACTATCTTGAATAGAAGAGACAAAAGTAGGTATCCTTACCTTATTCCTAATTATAGAGGAAAAGCTTCAATATTTCACAACTGAATATGATGTTTGCTGGGGGTTTTTCCACATAGTGCTTTTATGAGATAGTTTCCTTCTATTCCTAGTTTGTTGAGAGTTTTACAATGAAATGTACCGAATTCTGTCAAATGCATTTTTTGCAGCAAGATGATCATGCGGTTTTTGTCCTTCATTCTGTTAACGTAGTGTACTTCATTGATTGACTTTTATACATTGAGCCATCCTTGTATTCTCAGATAAATCCCACTTGATTATGATGTATAATCCATATGATATGGTGTTGAGTTTGGTTCGCTAGTATTTTGCTGGGGACTTTGCATCCATGTTCATAAGGGATATTGGTCTGCAATCTTCTTCTACTGTCAGTATTTGGCTTTAATATCAGGGTGACGCTGGTTTCATAGAATGAAGATACTTTATATGATATCTACCTTTTAAATTCTACTGGGAATTAATTAGTGGTCTAACACATGGTTTATCCTGGAATATGTCCCATGTGCACTAAGAAGAAGGTGCATGCTGTTGTGGGTAGAATATTCTGCATATAACTGTAAGACCTGGTTGGTTTATTGCAGTGTTTAATTTTTCCTCTTTCCTTACCTTTCTTCCATTCTGGTTATTCTATTCATTAATGAGAATGGGGTAATGAAGTCTCCAATTATTAATATAGAACTATTTTTCCCTTCAATTCTGTCAGTTTTTGCTTCATATCTTGATGGTCTGTCATTAGGTACATTAATATTTATAACTGTTATATCTTACTGCTATATTGAACCTTTTAATTAATATATAATGTCCTCCTTTGTCTCTTGTAACATTTTCTGATTTAAAGTTTATTTTGTCCCATATTAGTACAGCCACCAGTGCTGTTTGGGTTACTATTTTCATGGAGTATCTTTTCCCATTCTTTCATTTTCAATCTATTTGTGTCTTTCAATGTAAAGTGAATTTCTTGTAGATAGCACGTAGTTGGATCATGGGAGGGGTTTTTTGTTTTTTGGGTTTTTTTAACATTTTATTTATTTGAAAGAGAAACACAGCTAGAGTAGAAACACAAGCATGGGGAGTGAAAGTGGGAGAAGCAGGCTTCCCACTGAGCGGGAAGCCTGATGCACAGCTGGGTCCCGGGACTCTGGGATCATGACCTGAGCAGAAGGCAGATGCTTAATGACTGAGCCACCCAGGCGCCCTGGATCTTGTGTTCTTATCTATTCTGCCAATCTATGTCTTTTGATTAGAGAATTTAATCCATTTACATTTACAGTAATTACTGATAAGGAATGCTGCATTTCTGTCACTGTGCTGTTTACCAAATGCCTTATAGCTTTTTTGTTCCTTATTTCCTGCATCATTGTCTTTTGTCTTTAGTTGATTTTTTCTTATAGTGAAAGTTTTAAATTCTTCTGTCATTTTCTTTTCTGTATTTCTATAGCTGTTGTCTTTGTGGTTACCATCATAATTGCCTTTAATATTCTAATACTCTAATTTGAATTCATACAAGCTTAACTTCAATAACATAAAAACTGTTTCTTTACAGCTCTGTTTATCACCCTTTTGGTTGTTGATGTCACACAACAACATCTTCATACAAAACAAATTAATTTTTTTTTGTAATTTATAAAAACAAAGTAATTCTTTTAAATGCATTAGTATCTTAAATTATGTAGAAAGCAAAATGTGGAGTTTCAAAGTTTTAATAATACTGGCTTTAGAATAATAATTATGAAACTTGAATTAGTCACTTAACCATATACAAAACCAAATGTTATAAAATGTTATGATAATAGTAGTTTTTATAATTGCCCATGTATTTATTTACCTTTACTGGCATTGTTATTTCTTCATATGGCTTCAAGTTACTATTCAGTGTTTCATTTTACTCTGCAGGACTCCCTTTAGGCTTTCTTGCTGGGCAAGGTGGGTAGAAATGAACTCCTTCAGCTTTTGCTTATCTGGGGATGTCTCATTTTTGAAAAATAATTTTGTTGAATAAAGGAATCTTGGCTGAGTTTTATTCTTTAGCACTTTGACTATATCAGCCCACTCCCTTCTGGCCTCTAAAACTGATGAGAAATTTGCTGATTATCTTATTGAGATCCTGTATGTGATGTGTTGCTTCTCTCCTGCTGCTCTCCCTCTTTTTTAAAGGATAGTTTTGCTGAATATAGTATTTTTGGTTAAGTTTTTTTTCCTTCAGCACTTTGAATATATCATCCTATTGCCTTCTGTCTTGCAAGGTTCTGCTGAGAATCTGCTGAAAATCTTGTACAAGCTCTGTTGTATACTGTGAGTCACTTTTTTCTTGCTGTTTTCAAGATTCAATCTTTAACTTTTGACACTTTGATTATAATGTGTCTTGGTGTCAGTCTCTGGTTATCCTCTTTGGAGTTGAGGTTCATAAAATGGATGTCTATTTCTTTCCACAGATTTGGGAAGTTCAGGGTCACTATTTTTTCAAATAAGCTCTCTGCCCCTTTCTTCTCTTCAAACTCCCATAGCGCATATACGGTCCACTTAATGATGTCCCATAGTTCCTTAGGCTCTCTTCAATTTTCTTCATTATGTTTTCTTTTTGTTCCTGTCTCAATGATTTCAAATCACCTTTCTTCAAGTTCATTGACTGTTTTCTTTTGCCTGTCAAGTCTGCTGTTGAATCCCTCTAGTGAATTTTTCAGTTCAGTTATTATAGTTTTTAGCTCCAGAATAGTTTTAATAGTTTTTTAATACCTCATTCTGTTCATGCATCATTTTCATGCTTCAGATAGTTGTCTAGCTTTGTTCTCTTTTAGCTCCTTGTGCATTTTTTAAGATTTATTTATTTTAGGGGCGCCTGGGTGGCTCAGTTGGTTGAGTGACTGCCTTCGGCTCAGGTCACGATCCCGGAAACCCGGGATCGAGCCCCGCATCAGGCTCCTTGCTTGGTGGGAAACCTGCTTCTCCCTCTCTCACTCCCCCTGCTTGTGTTCCCTCCCTGGCTGTGTTTCTCTCTGTCAAATAAATAAAATACTAAAAAAAAAAAGATTTATTTATTTTATATATATGTAGAGAGAGTGTGCACACATGCACATGCATGAGCAGGAGGGAAATGCAAGAGCAGAGGGAGAGAAAGAATCCCAAGCCAACTTTGGGCTGAGTACGGAGCCTGCTGTAGGGCCTGATCCCATGACAACATAAGCCAAAATCAAGAGTTGTATGCTTAACTGACTGAGTCACTCCAGTGCCTCTCCTTGTGCATTTTTTTTTTAAAGATTTTACTTATTTATTTAACAGAGAGAAACACAGCGAGAGAGGGAATACAAGCAGAGGGACTGAGAGAGGGAGAAGCAGGCTTCCCGCCGAGCAGGAAGCCCGATGTGGGGCTCAATCCCGGGTCTCCAGGATCATGACCTGAGCTGAAAGCAGTTGCTTAACCAACTGAGCCACCCAGGCGCCCCTCTCCTTGTGCATTTTTAAGACAGTTTAAAAACATTCTTTGTTAGGAAGTTGAGAGATCTGTGTTTCTTTATGGTTGGTTTCTGGAGCTTTATTCTGTTCCTTTGACTGAGACATACTTCCCAGTTTCTTCGTATGCCTTGCAATCTTTTGTTGAGGCTTAGGCATTTGGAAAAAACAAACACCCTTCCCAGTCTATCCACTGAGTTGATGCAGGGGAAGATCTTCACCAATTAGCCTGGATAAAGGTTATGGACTCTCTCAGAACTTTTCTGGGGATATGTTTTCCCTGGGCTTATATCTGTCTTAATTTCCTAAATGATTATAACTTTTATCTGTCTTAATCTCCTAAATGGCTTGCCTTTGTTTCTTCTCAGGAATGCAGTCTATTGCTCCCCTGGTACTTGACTGTGGAACTACAAAATCCCTGAAGCTCTAACATGTGGCAGTGCTCACCTTTCTTTTTAGCAGAAATTATATTCCAAATTATACCACTATTCCTATCAGTGATCTGAGTCAGGTGACACAAAAACTATCCTTTGGGCAGCTCCCTAATAAGCCAGAGCACTGGACTCAAAGTCCACTCTTTTGTTTCCACCCTGAGGGAGGAGCTGGGGCATGTGAGGTTTCCTACTAGCTGCACCATGCTATGGTGGGTAGAGAAGGGGCATGGACACACAAAATAACCCAAAATTTCCTACTACTTTCATTGTGTTCTTTCTTGATTATGCGTTCTCTTGGGTACTAGAGCTTCTCAACTGATCTTCAGAGTTTTCACAGAAGTATACTGGTCCATATTTTTCTTAACCTGGCATTTCCATGGGAGAACAATAGCCTGGAGTTCCCTTGTCTATCCTCTTGGTGATGTTTCCCAGATCATTCCTGTTTCCCTAATCATTCCCTAATCATTTCCCAGATCATTCCTGTTTCCCTAAATCATTCTTAAAGCTCCAATCTGGACTGAATGTTCTCTAGGTCTATTATTCAACATAATTTTAGGAATTCTCTTTATTATTCTCGTGAATAGACCTAGTGTTCCCTGGATCCTGTGCCTCCCCCTTTATTACTCCCCCATTCTCATTCTTTTGAGGAATACCTTTAGGTAATCAAAGAAATGGGCTGTGGGGATATTTTTTCAAGTTCCTACATGTCTTTATGTTAAACTCACACTTGAATAATGGTTTGGTTGAGTTTAGAATTCTAAGTTGTAATAATTTGTTACATCAAGTGCTTTGGGTGAGCAGACAGAAAGCTGGCAATTAAGTTTAAGGATCCCTAAAAGTCAGAATGTAGACCTTTTCTGGAATACCAACTCTATACTAGGTGCCTTTGTTTATGACAGATGGTTCATTCAATGTTTTTAGACAGTAAATCCTCTGACTTTTCCCCTGAAATTAGGTAGCCTGATGACTGAACTTTCTATACTCAAGAATGGAGAGGTTGTCAGTTGTATCTATAAACTTTCAACAAATTTACAGCCTATCTCTGACTCCAATGCTCTTATATATATTGTGTTTCTGAGCTGAAAATTCTCTCCTCTAAAGGGTAGATTTCTGCTCCTTGGCTGCATGTATTATAGCCTGTGGCTCCCTCTGCTGAGCTTCACCAGTAACAATCTTACATTTCCCTTAGTTCTAGTTTTCATTCAGATCTGTTGTCCTTCCCCTTATTTTGATTGCCATGGATTTATATCTTTCTCTATTCCTTTACTATTATTTTTAATGGACTCTTAAGAAGAGGAGGGATAAATTAATGTACTTAATTTTGAATTAGAAGACAGCATATACTATTTCAATAGAAATATTTTGGTGAGGATGGGAGTACAAGGAGGGAATAAGGTCAAAGACTTTATGACTAGATTTGCCACCACTTTCGTTTCTAATTAAAACTTGTGCAAAAGATACACCCTCATAATTGTTATGTTACCTCTTCCTCCATGACATAAGTGAGCAGCTTCCAGTCCCACTCCACTGTCTTGGCATTAGCTGGATGTAGCCTGAAAGTCAAGTGACATCAATTAGAATTCTGGAGAGTTCAGCAGAAGAGGGGATGGGATGTGAAAGATGACAGAAACAAGAACCCTCCTTTTATCCTCATTATTCTTGCCCATCCTTTGACATGATACCATGTCATCTAAGGGTAGTGTAACTTTCACTATCCACTCCTCTTTTGGAAGGCATTAATGCCCTAATTTTGCCTTGAAGAAAACAATTCTTTATTACTCTAGCCCATTGGTTTTATCTGCCAGGATCCTATGATGAAGCCTATGAAGCATATTTAGCCAATCATGATATTCTATCCTTCAGTTCACAGTGATTGGTTCAAAAATAAGGTCATATCCTACGTTATGCCAGTTAAAGCCTACAAGACTCAATTTTAGAAATCCTGTATGATTATAAAGGAAGTGGACACTCTGTCTCATAAAAGCTAAAGGCTGAGAAGACTACTATGTAGATCCTGAAACGAGGAACAAACCTGGGCTGAAAAATGGATCCAGGTAACAATTTTGAACTGAATTAAATCTTATTCCTAGGTTTCTAATAACATGAGTAATTAAATTCTCTGTTATCAGCCGTGAAAGCTAGTTTGGATTGGGTTTTCTGTCACTTGCAATCACTGACATACTAAGTCATACTCTCTAATGGTTAGCTGAATCATGCTTAGGCAAGAGAAAGCTGTGCCCTGAGTCCACGTTCCCTAGGAGATTCACCAACATCTAAGGTTCGTACTGTTGAATTTTCATGAGAAGCATATAGGCCTCTTTTAGGACATCCACGGTCTCAGAGCCACTGAGCAGGATTTTCTGGATGATGTGAGCCACAATTTCTCTGGGTGGGTAATGCTGGGGTGACACAAAGTCCATCAAAAACTGCACAGTCCCCAGGGGAAAATTTTCTTCAATGGTGTTTGTTACCATTCTTAGTCTTCGATGAGGAATGGGTTCTAATTTTTGACCCTTACTCTGTAGAGATAAAAAGAAAGAAATTAGGATAGGTTTCCACAGACATAAAAACAAAAGGTTCTGAAACAGGTTGAAGATAGAATTTTCTATGCATTTGAAATATTCATAATTAAAAAAAAGACTGAAAAGCCTTATCTAGAAAACTTTTAAGGACATGGGAAAACACTTATATTAAGTTAAAAAATAAGAATTCAAAGTTGTACATATAATATGATTGCATCTGTGCTAAAATCTAGCATAGAAAACAAAGTGCAAAAGAGTCAAGAGCTAGCCTAAGTTGATTTTGGACTGAGGAGTAGTTATGACACCATATCAGTCACTGAAATAAAAAGTGAAGTTTTTTTTTAAATTTTATTTATTGGGGCGCCTGGGTGGCTCAGTTGGTTGGGTGACTGCCTTCGGCTCAGGTCATGATCCCGGAGACCCGGGATCGAGCCCCACATCGGGCTCCCTGCTCGGCGGGAAGCCTGCTTCTCCCTCTCTCACTCCCCCTGCTTGTGTTCCCTCTCTCGCTGTGTTTCTCTCTGTCAAATAAATAAAATCTTAAAAAAAAATTAAAAAAAAATAAATTTTATTTATTTATTTGACAGAGAGAAAGATCACAAGTAGGCAGAGAGGCAGGCAGAGAGAGAGAGAAGGAAGCAGGCTCCCCGCTGAGCAGAGGGCCTGATGAGGGCCTTGATCCAGGACCCTGAAATCATGACCTGAGCCGAAGGCAGAGGCTTTAACCCACTGAGCCACCCAGGCGCCCAGAAAGATGTTTTAAATATGTTTTATTGTTTAAAAAAATCCCGTTTAGTTGATTTACTGTCAACAGTAAATGTTAAGTTGCTTCCCCCACATCTCCTAAAAGGTATGTATCTAAAGACTGGAAAAGAATATGTGAAAAGTGGTTTTCTATTTTCTGGGTGGCGGGTGGAATTATGGATGATTTTCCTCTATATGCCCTTTTGTATTTTTCAATAGATAGATATTAGTTTCATAATTTGAAAAAAAATCACAAAATTTTTTTGATATTGGAATATAACAACAATAATTTTTGAACATTTAACTCATCCTCACTTTAATTCTCAAAACCTAACAAATACATACTATTATTATTCCTATTTTATAGATAAGGAAAGAGATTTAGAGAGTAAGTATTTGGCATGTAACAAATGGTGGAAGCTGATTTCACATATGGGGTGATAGAACTTGAGATCTACTCTCTAAATTCATACTACTTCTAAACAATAAAAGTAATAACAACTATATTTTTGTTAAAAATCCCTATTATTAAAAAATTTAAAATGCCTATGTATAAAAAGGCAACTAAGGGGCGCCTGGGTGGCTCAGCTGGTTAAGCGACTGCCTTCAGCTCAGGTCATGGTCCCAGAGTCCTGGGATCGAGCCCCATATCGGGCTCCCTGCTCGGCGGGAAGCCTGCTTCTCCCTCTCTCACCCCCCCTGCTTGTGTTCCCTCTCTGGCTGTGTTTCTCTCTGTCAAATAAATAAAATCTTAAAAAAAATAAAAAAAAAAAAATAAAAAGGCAACTGAGCAGGAAATAGTAACCAAAATTATTAACAATAATAAATGCTGACTGATAGCACAATAAGAAATTACTTTGTATATTTTTAAATGTCTTATATTAAGCATTTTTTTAAAATCTGAGAATAAATATTAAATTTAAAATATCAACTAAATATTTGACAGCTTATGTATAACAGTAAAACAGTGATGGCTAGAACTGTCCTTTCAGAAAATCTTCTGGAAAAGTCCAGTGAGCTTTGCTGATGTCTCACATCGCCTAAAGGTAACCCCTGATCTCACTGATCTAAGACTAACACTGTACCTGGCATGTCAGGAAAATCAAAAAAATCTTGCTTTGATGATTATTTTACTTGTGAGGCACTTTACCTATATTTGAACCTGTATTGTTCACTTCTTGCCTACAAATGGGGACATCTACAAATAGATAAAGTTTACAAATTCTTCAGATGCCCATATACTTAAGGTGAATGAATACTTATCAAATACTTCTTTAGGCCTTGAAAGGTGGCTTTGTGTTTTATGTGTGTTTTTTTTAAGACTTTATTTATTTTTTTGACAGAGAGAGAGACAGCGAGGGAAGGAATATAAGCAGTGGGAGAGGGAGAAGCAGGCTTCCCCCCAAGCAGGGAGTCTGATGTGTGGCTCGATCCCAGCACCCTGGGATCATGACATGAACTGAAGGCAGATGCTTAACGACTAACCCACCCAGGTGCCTCTGTGCTTTATGTGTTTACTTCTAAGTCAAACAATTTTATGATATGCTCATTATGACTTATTTTAGAGCTAAACCAAGAGAGACTCAGAAGATTTAAGGCCAATGGATGGTATGTGGCAGCATGGGGATTGGCTAAGAAGTTCTGTGGAGATAATGACCTAGGGAAGAAGTACTTATTAAAAGCCCAAAAGAAATCATAGGAGAGAGAGGGAGCCTGGGTGGCTCAGTGGGTTAAGGCCTCTGCCTTCGGCATGGGTCATGATTCAGGGTCCTGGGATCGAGGCCCGCGTCGGGCTCTCTGCTCAGAGGGGAGCCTGCTTCCTCCCCTCTCTCTGCCTGCCTCTCTGCCAACTTGTGATCTTTCTGTCAATAAATAAATAAAGATTAAAAAAAAAGAAATCATAGGAGAGACGAAAAGATTTATAGATGAACGCTAGATGGCCAAGGTTCTTTAAAGTGAGAAACTGAGAAGAAAAATCCCTTTTGTTTGGCCTAAGTGCCATCTTTTTACCTAAGCTGTTTCCACAGAAAGGGAATGTGGTATCCCCATTTACATCTACTGGTGGCTTCTCTAGTTGTGCAGCATCTACAAAGCACTACAGCCTTCACTAGGGAAACATAACCCCTCTCAAGTGCCCCAAATGCTCTTTATAATGGCCTGATGTATCACCAGGCAAACCGATAGGAAAAAAGAGAATGAGCTAGTGGTTGGGGAGAGTCACTCAGAAGGAGAAGAGCTAAATCATATCAGAAGATATAACAATAAAAATGAGAGAAAAAATTCACTCTTCAAGGCCAAATCAATATGAATGCCTGATACATACTATGTTTGATTGCTGATTGCTCCAAGAATACACTTTTTGAATTCCTGGCCTACCTCAAGCCAGTCTTCTTAATGTTGAGAATAAGGTTATGGATAATGAAAAAATAGCTTCATATTTAGGACATATGTAGGACTCAGCTCCAATTTTTTTCCCTTACCTCTGCTAAGAAAAACATCTGGTTTAGTTCTCATATCTAAATAAAGACCAATGGGAAGTAGCACTTCCATTAAAATCTTAAAACTGAATTTCTTCCCTAAAATCAGAAAGTAATTTTGGAGGCACTGAAGTATCCAGAATACCACTATCTCTGTGATATAGGAGTGATAGTAAGGACGGGAAAGGCATAGGAATTGAAGAGAAGTATTTGATGAAGGCCTATAATGAGCCAGACATTCAAATAGGCACTTTATATATGTTATGTCATTTAATGATCCTGTGATGTCTGTTCTTATCCCCATTTTACATCTAGGAAAGCTAGGGCTCAGAAAGGTATAGTGACTTCTACAGTGCCAGTTGCTAACTGAAATTTGAACCCAGGCCTGACTCTACACTAGATGATTCCATAAGAGGAGGAAAGATAAAAATACCAAATAATCCTGGGCCTGTTCTCTCATGCATAGACTCCTTACAGCATAGTGACTTCATGAGGCCTACACAGAGGACACTTAACCTCTAGAGGGAAGATATGCCAGCTTACCTCTCTTGTGTCTTTATCTGGTATTAGTGTCTGGAAGAAGAGGTGATGCACCGGGGGTCGTAAGAAGTACTTCAGTCTATGCAGGCATGGTCTGTTGTATAACCCACCTTGTGGTGTTTGTGCTTGTACCTGGGCAGACCTAGGGTTAGCAGGCTCTGACAGCGACCTCTCTTTTCTGGCTGGAGTTTCCGTGACAGGGAGCCAAGGAACTTTCTCTAAGGAAATTTCAGACTGTGGAGACTGTGGGCTGGGAGAGAATCCTGGAGAGGATGGAGCTGAGACTTCCATAGAAGTGTCGTGGTTCTGTTGGAGAAAGTAAGACCTGTTTCGTGGTAAGTGAGGCAAGTCTCCAAGTGAGAGTGGCATGTCTCCTGGCAAGCATGGCCTATCTCCAGGTGAACGGACTATATCTCCTGGGAAGTCCGGCACTTCTCCAGGGGAATGTGGCACACTTTCTGGTGACTGCAGCCCGTCTGCTGGTGACTGTGGCACATCTCCTGATGACTGTGGCATATCTTTTAAGTGTGCCACATCTTGTGGATATGGGACATTTTGTGGTGGGCCTGGGACATCTGGGGGTAGGCCCAGAGAGTCTTGAGGTGGTGGGCACAGTGAGTCTTGAGGTGGGTTAGGTGAGTGCTGAGGTTGCCATGATGAGTCTGGAGGTGGGCCTGGCACATTCTGCTGAGGGCATGGCATATCTCGAGAAGGGCATGGAACTTCTTGAGGCAGGTGAGGCAAAGCTTGTACTTGGCACTGCATGGTTTGTGATGGGCATGACAAGGCTCGTGGTGGGCATGAGGAGGCTCGTGGTGGACATGTTGAGGCTTGCAGTGGGCATGGCAAGGTTCGCGGTAGGCATGGCAAGGCTTGTGGTGGGTAAGGCACATCTTGCTGTGGGCATGGCAAGGGTGCCCTCTGATTGCTGCCACTACCATTATTGCTTGTTGGGGAGAGGGAGTGAATATCTGAAGATAGCTGTAGGCTTGCCAAGAAGCCAAGGTCACCTTTGAATGCAGCTGAGCTACAATTTGGCTCTGCTGGATAGACAGAGTCCCCGCTGGTGGATATAGGGGGTTGCGGACCTTCAAATGTGGTTTCTTCCAAAAGGTCCAAATCCACAGGATCGCTGTTAATGATTCTCCGTGCCGTAGGCCAAGCACTTCTGTCTACCTGCCCTTCTGTCACCTCTTTGCTGGAGAAGCTGGCACATGTCTGAAGACTGGTTGGCTCTTTCTGGGGAGGAGCAACAGGTTCTAGAGTCAAGTCAAGAGTGGCAATAGGTCTATTTTCTTCCTCAGTTCTCGTCAGGTCAATCACACAGAGTCCATTGCGATCCTTTGCCCTTGGTCTCGTTTCTCTAGTTAAGTCAATGAAGTCCTGTTAAAGGATTGTGAGAATACAAGAGGTCAAGGAGGGAGTCTTTGCTTTATCTAAGAAGCTTTACATCTGAGCTTTTAAGGATAATCATATTTCACTTTTCTAATTCATTGATAATTTATATATTTTATATAAGCATTAACCTATTTCCTTTAGTCAAAATTTTGCTACTGTCAATTTCCATACCTTCTTAAATTATCTAAATACCACATGCACATAACTGAGGGCATAGTGGGAAATTTTTTCTGATCCAAAGTAAACAGGCGAGTAGTAGGGAAGATTTCAACCCTAAGTCATAGAAGAAAAAGCAATCTTTGTTTTGAAAAGCAAATACACAGGATAATTTACAACAGAGACTAAAGGAAGTGGTAAGCTAACATAAGAGAATCTGCTATGTACTAAGAACATATTGAGTGCTTTCATGTATCTTTAATTTTCACAATATCCCTACAGGTAGGCATTATAATCACCATTATACAGATGGGGGAAAATGGAGTTCAGAAGTGTTAGGCCCTCACCTAAGGATTATATAATTAAGTCACAGAGACAGACATTCAAATCCAGGTCTGTTTCCTTGTTTCTCTGTACAACTTCATTAAATATATAATCAGTCAGATATATAAAGTAATACAATAACAGTTTTAACACCAACAGGGTAAGTCTGAGCCCTAACTAGATTAATTACTGAAAAATCTCCTATCTTTACCTCCATTCCTTTCCAAAATGATTAGACCCCTCATAAATCTGGATGATGCCAGCCCATGGTACTATAATCAATCTCCATGCCGTAAGCCTGGAAAAATATTGTCCCTTTCACTCTCAAAACTGTCTCAGTGTGGGTGACAAATAATATCTTAATTATTGATCAGTACCACTGATGAATATGGATGTAAATATCCTCTACAAAGTACTAGCAAACCGCTTCCAGTATTCTAAAAAAAAAGAATTCAAGAAGGGTTAGCCAGATACTCTGATTAACCAAACTAATAAAAGCTAGTTTTGGGGCGCCTGGGTGGCTCAGTTGGTTAAGCGACTGCCTTCGGATCTCAAACCTGGAGATCCGGGTTTGAGTCCCACATCAGGCTCCCTGCTCGGCGGGAAGCTTGCTTCTCCCTCTCTTACTCCCCCTGCTTGTGTTCCCTCTCTGGCTATGTTTCTCTCTGTCAAATAATAAAATCTTTAAAAAAAAAAAAGCTAGTTTTGATATATAAATGTAAACATATGGGAGGAGATATAAGAAAAAATAACCAAAAGCCAATATAGGTGTATTAACATCAGACAAAATAGATTTCAATAAAAACAGCATTATAAGAGATAAAGAGGCCACTTTACAGTAAGACTTAGTCTATCAAGATATAATAATTTCAAAACTATATGCTTAGGGGAGCGTGGGTGGCTCAATTGGTTAAGCGTCTGCCTACAGCTCAGGTCATGACCCCAGGGTCCTGTGTAGGGCTCTCTGTTCAGCAGGGAACCTGCTTCTCCCTCTCCCTCTGCCTACCACTCCCCTGCTCATGCTCACTCACTCTCTCTCAATCTCTATCAAATAAATAAGTAAATAAATCTTTAAAACTGCATGCCTAATAACATAATCTTCATGAAACAAAACAGATACAGTTATAAGGAGAAAAAGAATATCCACCGTCATTGTGAGAAATTTTTACACGTCTTTCTTGATGATCTTTCTTGATAGATCATGCAAACAAAAAAATTATTATGGATACAGAAGATCTGAACACATTTAACAAGCTTCATCTACAGGACTCAGATTTATTCATAATTACATGAAATATTTACAAAATTTACCACATTCCAGGAGTCAAGTACATCTTAATCAATGTCAAAATATTATCACTCGGACCAAAATACTATTACATTAGGAAGCAATACAAAAAAGCAACTAGGACAAACTTCATATTGCAAATTAAGAGGTATGACCAAATAACATACAGGTCAAAGAACAAATCATAGAAATTAGAAAAATTTTAGAACTGAATAATAACAAATATACTAGATATTAACATGTTACATGCAGCAGAATAACTGTGTAGAAAAAAATTTACACCTAGACATTTAATTAGAAAAGGAAAATGGAAGAAAATTAATGTTCTAAGCACACACCTTTAGACAGCAGAAAAAGGACAGAACATGCAGGAAGAAAGCAGAACAGAGGAAATAATATCAAGAGCAGAAATGAATGAAACAGAGAACACAGAAGCACAACGGCCAACAGGTGCCCCAGCAACGTCATAGGTTTGTTCTTTTAAAAGATTGTTAAAATTAGCAAACATGATAAGAAAATTAAGACAATAGGGGCGCCTAGGCGGCTCAGTCGTTAAGCGTCTATCTTTGGCTCAGGTTATGATCCCAGAGTCCCAGGATCGAGTCCCACACTGGGCTCCCTGCTCTGCAGGAAACCTGCTTCTCTCTTTCCCACTCCCCCTCCTTGTGTTCCCTCTCTGGCTGTGTTTCTCTCTGTCAAATAAATATATAAAATCTTAAAAAGAAAAGAAAAGAAAATTAAGACAACAAAGGCACAAATAACCAATATTAAGAAGGAAAAAGGGACAAAATTACAGATGTTTTTAAGATGAAAAAAAATGAGAAAAGGGCGCCTGGGTGGCTCAGTGGGTTAAAAGTCTCTGCCATCAGCTCAGGTCATGACTTCAGGGTCCTGGGATCGAGGCCCACATCGGGCTCTCTGCTCAGCAGGGAGCCTGCTTTTTCCTCTCTCTCGCCTGCCTCTCTGCCTACTTGTGATATCTCTCTCTCTCTCTCTCTCTCTCTCTCTGTCAAATAAATAAATAAATAAAATCTTTAAAAAAAGATAAGACGATATTATGGACAATTCTATGTCAAAAAAACTTGTGATCTTGAATGAAATAGATAAATCCCTAAAAAAATAAAGCTTACCAAAACTGACTCAAGAAACTGGGTGATGGCTATGTGGGGGATCATTATATAGTTTCCTTTATTTTTCATGTTTGAAATTTTCCATAACGAAAAGATATATATATATATATATATATATATATATATATATATATATATAAAGATTTTATTTATTTATTTGACAGAGAGAGAGATCACAAGCAGGCAGAAAGGCAGGCAGAGAGGAGGAAGCAGGCTGCCGAGCAGAGAGCCCTATAAGGGCCTTGATCCCAGGACCCTGAGATCATGACCTGAGCGGAAGGCAGAGGCCTTAACCCACTGAGCCACCCAGGTGCCCGAAAAGATATTTTTTAAGTTGACTTAAGAAGAAAGAAAAAATCAAAATAGCCCTTTAACCAATAAGGAAATTAAATCAGTAGATTTTCCTTCAAAAAATTCTAGGCCAAGGTGATTTTAAAAGGAGAAAAAAACTGATTCTACTTTCTACTTTATATAAGATATTAAAAAGAATAAAAAAAATGAAGGGATATCTCCAACTCATATTATGACTTTAGCATAAACTTGATCCAAAATCTGAAAGTACAAGCAAGAAATATCATAATTCAATATCACTTCTGTACACAGACATAAGAATCTTAAACAAAATGCCATAAACTAAGCCCAGCACAACCAAGGTGAATCTACCTAGGAACCACACCTAGTTTGGCATTAAAAAAAATTAATATAACTTGCCACATAAAGGGGAAAATCATGATCATGTGAAGAGGCCAAAAAGCATTTGATAACATTCAACATCCAGTCTTAAAAAGAAAAAATAAATTCTTGGGGCACCTGGTGGCATTTGATAGCAAATTCAACATCCGGTCTTAAAAAGAAAAAATAAATTCTTGGGGCACCTGGTGGCTCAACATCCAGTCTTAAAAGGAAAAAATAAATTCTTGGGGCACCTGGTTAGGAATCCAACTCTTGATTTTGGCTTGGATTGTGATGTTGGTCCTGAGACAGAGCCCCCACTAGGCTCTGCGCTAGGTATGGAGCCTACTTAAGATTTTCTCTCCCTCCCTCTCTAAAAAAAAAAAAAAAAAAAAAAAAAAAATCTCAAAATAAAAATAGAAGAAAACATCCTTAACTATTAAAATTTATTTATAAATCACATACAGTAAACATTATACTGAAACACTGAAAATATTCCTTTTAGGAGCACAACAAATGTGCCTACTGTCACTAATTTTATTCAGCACTGTACCAACGCTGTACATACAATGCAGGAAAATAAAAAGATATAAAAAGTAAAATATTAGAAAGAATAAAACTGTCCTTCATGAATAATATGATTATATGGGAAACTCAAAAGAATCTATAGATAAATATCAGAATAAGAGCATTTATCATCAATGTTGGATATAAAAATTATATATTTTTAACACTTCAACAACAGTACCACCATGTTGCATAATTCTCATATCACACAGTTTCAGGGGAAAATAATTCCTATATTCTATATGAACTGCATCTTCTAGGGCAAATTTCTAGGCAATGCACAGAACAACAAGAAAAAAGCCTTATATACATGTATACGCATGTTTTTAAAAAATTCTTACCTATCTTTTATTTATTTATTTTTTTAAAAGATTTTATTTATTTGACAGCGAGAAACATAGCCAGAGAGGGAACACAATCAGCGGGGGTGAGAGAGGGAGAAGCAGGATTTCCGCCGAGCAGGGAGCCCGATGTGGGACTCGATCCCGGGTCTCCGGGATCATGACCTGAGCTGAAGGCAGTCGCCCAACCAACTGAGCCACCCAGGCATCCCACCTACCTTTTATTTTTTTAAAGATTTTGTTTATTCATTTGCTAGAGAGAGAGCGAGTATAAGGGGAGCAGCAGGCAGAGAGAAAAGTGGGCTTCCCTCTGAGTAGGCAGCCCGATGTGAGACTTGATCCCAGGACTCTCATGAAAAATAAAGGAAACTATATAATGATCCCCCACATAGCCATCATGATCTTAGTCAAAAGCAAATGCTTAACCGTCTGAGCCACCCAGGCGTTCCATATGTTTGTTTCTTTCTTAAAGATTTATTCGTTTCAGAGAGAGAGAGAGGCAGAAGGAGTGTCTTAAGCAGACTGCATGCTGAGCAAGGAGCATTACACTGTACTTGAATCTCACAACCCTGAGACCACTTGAGCCAAAATCAAGAGTCAGTTGCTTAACCACTGAGCTACCCAGGTGCCCCAATATGTATACTATATATATATTTATGAATGTGTAAGTATATAGATGTATGTATACACACACGCATATGCATGCGCTCACGCATGCACACACATACTACATGTGGTAGTTATTTTTGTGAGTTGCCAAACATTTCCACTTATTTCCTTAATGGTACATGTAGATTGTACTTCCTGAATCCTATGATTAGGTGGAATTATATGATTAATTCTGTCCAATAAGTTATGAGTGGAAGTAACATTATTTCTAGGCTGGGCCTTGTAATTTCTGGATGCAAACACTGTAAAAGCTTTCTTTTCCCTCTGATAATGTCTTATGGCCATGCTTAAGATACTGGAAGCTCTGTCAGCCTGTGTCCCCACATGACTATGATATGCAGACATCCCTCTTCCTCTATCACAAAGGACATGTGATAGTGTAAATGAAATAAACCTTGTTTTCAGCCACAGTATAAGCTAGCTTATCAAACCTAGCTTGACAAACACAGTATCTGGGAGTATATTTAACAAGAGATATGAAGGACCTGTATGAAAAAGTATTCTAGAAGTGTACTGAAGAACACTAAAGTAAGGCCTAAATAAATGAAAGTATATACCACTATTCATGAATTAGAAGACTCAATGTCATAAATATTCCAATTCTCCCCAAATTAATATATGAATTCAATAAAATTTCAAAGTCTAAATAGGTTTTATGGAGGAACTCGAGACGTTAACTCTAAAATTTGAATGGAAAAACAAAAGACAAAGAATAGCTAAGATGCTTCTGAAGAAGACAGTGTGGTACTGACACTAGACAAAATAAATGGTACAGAAGGGCAAAGTCACAAATAGACCCATACATATAGGAAAATTTGATTTACATCAGAGGTGGTACTAGAGATTAGGAGGAAAAGATGGAACTTTCAATTAATGGTACTGGTTATCCATTTGGGGGGAAAAATGAAATCAGATCTTATTTCATGCCAAAATCGTAAGTCAATTTCAGATTTATTAAAGACTTAAAATGAAAAACCCAACTGAAAATTATTTAGAATAAAACCCAGGAGAATATCTTTATGATCTTTGCATAAGGAAGAATATCTTATACAAAGTGGAAACCATAAAAGAATATGTGACTACATTAAAATTAGGAATTTATGTCTATCAAAAACACCATAAAGTTGTAAAACAAGTCACAAACTAGAAGATTCTTGGTAGTCGGATTTGGGAGTACTATAGAGATGAGAATAATTAAAGCCTCTTGCAATAACATTGATTAATTTTATAAACTTAATATTAAGGCCAAAAGAAAAACAAAAGAGAGTAACATACAATATGATTTTGTGTTACTGTGATACATAGTAGCCCCTTCCCTTTGACTGCAGGGGATACATTCCAAGACCCACAGCGAATGTTTAAGACCACGGATGGTACTGAACCCTACACATGTTTTTCCTATACATACATATCTACAATAAAATTTAATTTATAAATTAGGCAAAGTAAGAGATCAAAAACCATAACCAATAATAAAATGAAACAATAACAATATGCTGTAATAAAAGCTATGTGAAAGTGGTTTCTCTCTCAAAATATTTTCTTGTACTACACTCATCCTTCTTGTGATGGTGTGAGAGGATAAAATGCCTGTGATGAAAATGAAGTGAGGTGAGTGACAGACACAGGCATTGTGATGGGGGTGTTAGGCTACTATCAACCTTCTAAAGGTATGTCAGAAGGGGGTTCTCTGCTTAGAAACTGCAGTTGACTTTGGGTCATTAAAACCTCGGAAACTGAAATCGCAGATTAAGCACGGGCTATGGTCTTGGTCTTCATCCCTGGTTCCAGGCAGAACTCCAGTAAACCCCTATAATTTGCTGAGTGAAAGAGGATGATGATCGGGGCTAGTTGCTACAGGAAATAACCATGTGTTTAGAGGGTTAGAATTTTCAAGCCCACTCCTTCAATCTCTGGGGAGGGGAGAGGAGGTGGAGATTAAGGTAATCACCAACAGCTAATGACTTTTATCATGGAGCATTCATAAAATCCTAAACAACAGTCTGGAGAGCTTCCAGGTTGGTGAATGCATCTATGTACCAGTAGGGAGGTGTACCCCAAACTCCAGGGGGACAGAAGCTCAAGCACTCAGCACCCTTCTGGACCTTGCCCTATGTACGTCTTCATCTGGCTGTTCATTTGCGTACTTTCTAACAAAGTAGTAACAGTGAGTAAAGTGTTTCCCTGAGTTCTGTGTGCCGCTATTATCAAAACTTAGGAAGGGAGTCATGGAAACCCCCAATTTATGGCCAAGTTGGACAGAATGGTGGGTAACCAGGGCCCAACAACTCGTAGCCGGCATCTAAAGTGATCGGGGCAGTCATGTGGGACTGAGCCCTTAATTGGTGGTTCTGCACTAACTCCAGGTAGTATCAGAATTGAGTTAAAATATAGGACACCCACTTGATGTCAAGAGAGCTGGAGAATTAGTTGGTTTGAGGAAAAATTCCCCACACATTTGGTGTCAGCTGTGATGAGAACAGAGAAAGTGTTTTCATTTAGATTCCATTCATATAAGGGCGGCTGGGTGGCTCAGTGCGTTAAGCCTCTGCCTTTGGCTCAGGTCATGATCTCAGGGTCCTGGATCGAGGCCTGCGTTGGGCTCTCTGCTCGGTGGGGAGTCTGCTTCCTCCTCTCTCTTTGCCTGCCTCTTTGCCTGCTTGTGATCTCTCTGTCATATAAATAAATAAAATATTTAAAAAAATATTCCATTCATATAAAGTTCAAAAATAGGCAAAAGTAAACAGTATTATTTAGATAATCACATACAGATAGTAAAACTGTAGAGAAAAGCAGGTGATCACCATGAAAATCAGGAAGTGGTTGGGAGGAGGAGGGTAGAGCAAGACACGGAGGTAGAACATACATGGAACAAAAAAACATATCTGGGACTTTTATAATACTGGCAAGATGGCTGCATGGTATTTAACTTAGTTTATTCCACTATATGTTTGCTTTATACATTCCCCCACCCCGTGTGTATATATGTGTGTATGTATGTGTGCATGAGTGATATATACCTCTATACACATATGTTAATAAGAAAAAAGTTAAAATGTCTGTGGAATAAACTTACCAAGAAATTTGAAGACCTACATGAAGAAACTTTAAAAGCCCATTTCAGTAAGGATCCCAAAAGTCTAAATACATGAAAGCGCTATTCTGCCATTATTGACTAGAAAGATGCAGCACTGCAGGATAGTGAACATTCTACACTAAAATCTTCATTTAAAATCCTGAGGATTTTTAGAAAATATGACAAAGTAACACTAAAGCTCATTTATAATGTGCGAAATTTTGATTAAGAAAATAAAATTTTCGGGCGCCTGGGTGGCTCAGTTGGTTAAGCGACTGCCTTCGGCTCAGGTCATGATCCCGGAGACCTGGGATCGAGTCCCACATCGGGCTCCCTGCTCGGCAGGAAGCCTGCTTCTCCCTCTCTCACTCCCCCTGCTTGTGTTCCCTCTCTGGCTATGTTTCTCTCTGTCAAATAAATAAAATCTTTAAAAAAAAAAAAAAAAAAAAAAAAAA